>FYEU01000313.1:1014440-1213298 GCA_900188575.1 Geosmithia putterillii | reverse complement strand
CACCGACCCAACTACTAATCCACCGCTCAGCGGCTTGACTCTGGGGGAGCGGACGGGACCCCGTATTCTCCACTAGCTATGGTCGTATGTACCAGACTCTCTTCACATCTGGCTTATATGCTAGTACCTGGAGATTGGAAGAGTCAACTGAACCATGGTTTGTATTGACGAAATCTATATACAACCGTCTATTTGTGTTTCAACTGTGCCCACCAGGTCTCGTCACCTCCCACAGCAAACCTCTGCATCCTGTCCTTCAGGCTTGGCCTTGTTGGCAATGGCCTCCTGGTCCTCGTAAAGCACACTGCGGTTGAACGCCTGGTTTGACGGCGGCACATCATTGGCGGGGTTGTAGTTGCAGAAGTTGAACGGCTTGAGGTGCATCTGGGCAATTTCCGCCGGCATGATGGGGAAGTCCTCCACGCGGGGGATGTGATTGAACCCGAACGTGTGCCAGATGACGATATCATCATCAACAACATGCTTAGGGTGATCAACCCACGACTTGATGCCCGTTCCGCCAATGGACTGGTTCGTGTAGTCTCCCGCCGGGAAGAGCTGCCGGTCCTTGTGCCTCGTCACCCACATGGGGTGCTCGGCGAACTCGGAGCGGCGCCAGTGCCACGAACCTGGCTGTGCGAGTAGCATCTGCGAGCGGATAGGGACAATCTTCCACCCGATGGGCGTCCCCGAGACTGGGTTCTCGACGCCCCGGTTGACCACCTTGAAAACACGTCCACGCTCCATGCTGTCGTCGACCCAGCCCTCGCGGTGAATGGTTGTCTCCTCAGTTTTGTACCCCGTGCCCAGGGGGTTTAGCGTCTCATCCCACGGAATGGGCACCGAGTCCGAGTAGACCAGGGTGTTCTTGTCGCCCCCGATGGCCGGGTCGATGCGGACGTTGAATAGGTGCTGGTGGTACGGCGCCATGACGCCGTCACCGACACGGGTGCCCCAGGGGACGGACGCGTCCTTGTCAATGGGCTGGGTGGACAGGATGCCCGTAGCGCGGGTCTCGAAGCTGATCTCGCCGGACTGGTCGAAGATCCAGGCAAATATGTACTCGTAGTTGGCCACCGTGATGATCTGCTGCAGCACGAGCTGGCGCTTGCGGACGACGGTCGCGTTCTTGGTCCGGTGGTTTGTGTGCTTCCACTGAATGCCCTGGTCCACCTCGTGGATGCAGATGGCGTTGGGCTTCTCGACGGCGGCGCCTTCCGCGTCGACGCACCAGCCGCCCATGTACTTGATCACACCGAGGCAGTCGCATCCCACTTGAAGAGGTCAGAGTTTTTCCACAAGGAAGAATGTGTTTTTTTATGTGTAGGTACTCACAAGCCAGGTTGTTTGCCGTGACACCCGCACCGACATTGCCCAGGTCAAAGGCACCCTTGCGGTAAAGGGGGTTGCGGGGATCTCCATAGGGGACAAACATCTCGGAAAGGGAGAGGCGGTAGAAGGCGCTTCGTTCCATGAAGTGGACATCGTGAATCGTCATCCCTTTTGATAACAGTGTCAGTTTACATGTACTTTTGCGAAAATGCTACTGGACGTCTAATGAGATACACACCTTCACGCCAGTTGAAGCCGACGCGGAATCGAAACTTCTCCCACTCAATCAGGTTCCCCGTGACCTTGAACGAGGCACCCTCCGGCTGGATGACCTGGTACGGCTTCATTGTCGTACGGGGCGGTTGCTTCTGCAGTCTGTGGGTGTACTCCGGCTCGAACGGGCTGGTCCGGCGGTGGGCCACAGCGCTGCCCACCTCGGTTATGGACTGGTCGGCGCCCAGGGGCAGGCGCAGGATCTTCTTAACCTTCATGGCGCATGTGTCGACGATGACCATGAAGTCGAGGGGGAAGGAGTAGTGGCAGGAGTCTGGGTCGTTGTTCTCGGGGTTGCGAATATACATAAAGACCTATGAGCGTCACATCAATGTTAACTCAACCTGTATGAGGATTCTCCCCGTCCTTGGGCGTACGTACCTGAGCGTGTCGCTGCTGCGTCTCTTCTCCGTCAACACCATAGTCCCACGGGTCGAGCACGACGGTGGTGTCATCCACTTTCAGTCGCTCAATCTCCTTCTTGACCTCCGGGTCGGCCATGACAGTTGCAGCCACCTCGTTCATCTCCGCACGGTCAACAGGACCATGGAAGTCACGAGGGAGTTCCTTCCAGGTCTCGACCTTGTTGCAGGTAACGTCGACGATAGCCTCGAAGAGTCGGGGTGTCCGATGGATGTACCACATGACAAAAATGCGACGCGGCACAAAGGGTAGAGCGGTGCCCTCGTGCTCTGCTTGAAGATAGGAGGACATTTCCTTCTTGGGAGGCTCCTCGAGACCAGCAGCCTTGAACTGGAGCTTGACGCCATTGAAGAGGTTCTTGACCAGCGCGGTGGCTGTCTCGATCTCCTGGGCGCTGGCGGGCTCAAGCGGGTGGACCGCAGCGACTGTATCGATGGCAGTCATGATTTCACTGTTCCCTCGCTTGTCCAAGACTTCAATGGATAGAAATTACCAAACGATGGCGAGGTGATATTGGCGGGTTCTTCATATTGAAATGGCACTGCTGGCACCTTTTATTTTCCTTTACTGTTTCGTGGGCCGAGTCGAGTCAACGATGTATTACTTGCTATCAAGTTGTTGATGATGGTGGGCGGGGCGACCCATCAGAGTGTCAGTTCCAGGGCCGAGTCAATAGCTCGATTTCATGTACTTACACGGCTCGCGGGTCAAGGAGATATCAAGTAGAGGGGACACCCCACCAAGAACAGACCTATCGCCACGCTGCGGGGTACATGCGATACTACATATGTGTACATGTAGAACGGGTAGGTTTCCCGCTGTACTATGACAGGCTCTTTTAATGACAATGGAGCAATCAGCTTGGCCTACGAAGTGTAAGTCTATCCGTAATAGTTTCTGTCAAGCAACCGATTCTACATGCCCATGTGGATATGTGGTTTCGTGGAAGAGGGTTGTCTCCACCACAGTACATGCATGTACATGCACTCTGATATCTACAGATAAGGACTACAGGCAAGGCCGATCGTCGGAATTTACTTCAGCTGCGCGTCAGACGGAGTTCTTTATCCATATTCCCAAGCGTGCACATCACCGTGTCTTCCTTTCTTCAAATGATTCCATTAACTCGGCTCCCTCGCGCGTCAGATACTGCGCGTACTGGACCTCGCTAGCGGCCGGACGTTATCGTCGCCGTCTCCGCCATGGCCAATTCCCATTCCCCTCACTCTTCCCCGACCGATAGGGCCCCAACTCAAGCCAGCCCCGGTAGTAGTACAAGGAGAGCCCAACGAAAATGGACGAGTGAAGAGGATCAAAGGCTCCGCGCGCTCGTTGCACAGCATGGAACTTCCAGAGGACCACATGGCCGTTGGCGAGAGATATCACTAGGAGTATATGGCCGTACTGCCAAGGTCAGTTCATCATACAACACATCCAGATCTACCTATCATTGACATCATTCAATCAATCAATGCATTGATCAACATGTGATTACAGCCTGGGGGTGTGTCAAAGAGTTAACATGAGACTTCAGGACTGCCGAAAACGCTGGTTCCATTCCCTGGACCCCTCCCTTCGAAAAGGGCGGTGGACGCAAGACGAAGACCGCACTCTGCTAAGCGCATATGCCAGACTGGGACCTGCCTGGCGCGACATTGCCGCCATGATCCCCGGACGAAAAGACGACCAGTGCTCCAAGCGATACATCGAGGTCCTCGACCCGTCTGCCAAGAACCGGCTCCGTCGGTGGACTCACGAGGAGGACATCATGCTCAGCACCGCTGTCCAATGCCTCGGTCACAAGTGGTCCGCTATATCGGCCCACCTGGACAATCGGCCTCCGTTGACCTGCCGCAATCGTTGGAGACATTTGTCTGAGAAGGCTGCCGCTTCAGGCGAGGATCCAGCTAGTACATCACATTCACCCGACGACTCTTTGGTTATGCAACAAACTGTTGCTACGGCACCGATGGATTCGACGGCCCCCACTACATGTACGAGTGGAAACGGGGTTGGGCATGTCAGCCACGATGGTGATCTGGACAAACTGTTCTCCACTGGGAACAGTGAGCTCATGGACATGTTGATACATACTGGAAACAACTCGGCGCTGCTGGGGAACGATGGGCATGGCATACATGGAGATACACTGGATTACATGGGAGCCGCATTCTCGCCTACATCTCCAGATCCTTTGGCACAAGAAAGCATCATGAGTTACGAGAGTATCGCTTCCGACATGCAGACTACGTCAACATCGAAGAATACGCAAAGCATTGATACGCCCTGGAACCCTGACGCTGGCATGTATTCGCATGTGGGAAACCAGGACACCGAGACTGCCAGGGCCGAACGTTCAACAGGGCCCTTGTTACCACAGACAGGTGCACCAAGTCTTGAAGAAAACTTTCCATCAGCCAGCCCCTCTGTCTCCCTCTTGGATATCGAGTCGATCGTGTGTCGGGCCGTCGCAAAAGCCACACAGTCCCAGAGTGTTGCTCATCATCATCACCATCATCACCACCACCACCATCACCATCATTACAACAATGTCCCAGGGTCGGAGTCGTTTACTGTCGAGACGATTGGGACAGAGGGACACAGTAATGCACAATAGTCAAGGTCGTGCTGAATGCATGTTGTTCGAGGAACCCATATACATGTACATACGCATGCCTACTACATGTAGTCTGCTTGAGATGATAATGTACGATTACAAAAGAAGCTATCAGAATGAGCTTTGATTCTACACTACTTGTCCATGTTCTGCCGTGACAAGTATAATCCTATTCCAGCCCTTGGCCTACCCTATCGATCGTTCAAGTTGCTCTGGACAGTGTCCAAGGGAACACTCGCCTCCCCAGAGTCCAAATCACGCCGGTGGCTTATCAGATCCGCCTCCTTGAGGTTCACCCACTTGGTCTTGTGGAAGAGCTTCCATGATCCGTACAGGATGAAAAACAACGCGACAACAAGATAGTTTTGCAGAAAGGTGGAAACGTCCCATGGAGCAAATGATGTCCAGCCCTGAAAGAAGATGAGAACAACGGTCGTAACCAGTCCAAACCAGCCAATCCATGGCTTGATCTGAAATGGAAGAATGTCGAGAGGGACACCCTGTCGGTGCAATGCTTGTCGAAACCGGATATGGCAGAGACAAATGCAGGACCCTGTAAGACGCGTTAGCATTGATGGTACTACGGTGACCCAGTCCCATCCATAGATCGCACTCACACGTGATAAACGTCGCGACACCCGTCATTGAGATGATCCACTGATACAAGACGCCAGCACCAGAGGACAAATTCAGCAACGACAGCAGCCCACTCAGATTCATCACGACAACCGCACAAACAGGCACACCCCGCTTATTCGTCCACGCAAACACCCTCGGCGCCTGCCCCTGGCCCGCCAGGCCGACCAACGCCCTCGAGCCAACATATATAGCGCTATTGACAGCTGACAGGATCGTCACCACAATGACAGCGTTGATGGCATCAGCGCCAGCCTGGACCCCAATCCTGGTAAACGCCACGACGAAGGGCGACCGTCCCGATTTGCTCCTCGCACCGAGCAAGTCCGGATCGTCGTAGGGGACCGTGATGGTCAGGAAGAATATGCCGCCGAGGAAGATGAAGACGATGCGCCAGATGACGCTCCGCACGGCCTTGGGAACGTCTCGGGCGGGGTTGCTCGACTCCCCGGCCGTCAGACCCACCATCTCGGACCCGCTGTACTGCAGGGCAGCAAAGACAAACACCTTGAAGACACCCTTGACTCCGTCTGAGAAGGCACCCGGGTCCCTGTAGAATTTGAAGCCGATGGTCTCGTTGCCGATGACGCCGCTGCTGATGAGTATGGCGCAGAGGAAGAAGGCGGCGATGGCGACGACCTTTGTGAGGGCCAGCCAGAACTCGGCTTCTCCGAACGTTGCGACTCCGAGGAATTGGAAGGCCATGAATAGACACCTGTTGACAGCAGGTTAGACTTCTCTTCTCAGGCACATGCTGATAACTAATAATCGCAAAGGTGGGTTCATGTGGCTTACCAGAACATAATGATCCACGCCCAGTTTGGCACAGGAGAGTCCCAGTAAGACAGGACAAGTCCGAGGTTGTTGTATTCGGCCATCAGGATGCCCAGCCACAGAAAACAGTAGTTCCACCCTAAAGAGAATCCGAGAGCAGGATCGATGAAACGGGCGGAGTAGTGGACAAATGAACCTGTCAACCATCAATGTCAGAAAGGGTCAATTGCATAACGGTAATAGCAGAGTGTAGGCTCCCACCTGATACAGGGATGAATGCCCCCAACTCTCCGAGGCATTGCATCACAGCCCAAAGCACAGCACCGATGATGGCAAAGGCTAAGAGTAACCCGGCCGGTCCGCCGTTGGATAGACCGTTTCCCATGCCGACAAAGTACCCTGGGCCAATGACACCGCCAATGACCAGCATCATCTGCAGTGATCACACGTACATTAGCAAGATCAAGGCCTTCCAAAGAGAGTCGACAGACTACATACCAGATGCCGTCGTGCAAGAGATCGTTTCAAATTGGCTTCGATATAAGTCGATTGCTGTATTTCCACATGATCGCCATGCTTGACACTCGCCGTCCTTTGAACATCTCCGCCATCGTCCTTCTTGTCCGCGGATCCTTGTCCAGATGTTGGGTTCATAGTCATGTTGGGCGCTTAGGCAACGAATCTTATAAAGTTCAATACGTGAAATCTTCTGCTGGTGGGAAATCTTGGTTTGGGCCGTGCTGAAGATATCTGTATAATCCAGTACAGACTTGGAATGTCTAACACGGCTCTCCTTTAAACGAACAGATGGTTGACAGAATACTTGTAAGTTCAGTACCGCCCATATTACCAACCAGGCCGAGTCACGCTACTATCCGGGGTACATGCGGATGAGTACGCCACCTTGTCGTTTGATTGATCCGATAAGGGCCAGACAGGGCCGAGTCAGAAACAGATCCTCCTCGGGTATCTACTACCCAGGTTTCCAAGATAGCTACAGTCCACACACGGCGTACGAGGCCGCTCAACTACATACATGTACACACATGTACCTTGTAGAAAAACAGCGTATCATACATCAATATCAATAGACGCCACGTCTATATGATTGAAGTCAGCGTCATTGCGTACCCTATAGGAAATCCTGCCGAGGCCAAGACAACCACAAAAGGGAAAGATGGGAAAGTGCACGTAGATGTCTATGGTTTCAATTAATAAGTCGTCAAAAAACGTAAATTCATACAAAGTGCTTGGGGTATAGGCAATCTACATGTAAACTCCAAATCCGTTGTCCCCGAGCCAGAGCCAGCCCCAATCCACGATGGACCCACCGTCTGGAAACCGTGTATTGCCATTGGCGCAACAGCCCCGACCTGGTCCTCTATCATGTTTGGCTGACATCCACCAGAGGGGGCGCCTTATTGCTGTATACACTTGCTCACGACCTTGTAGTTCCCGAAATCCCCACCGGCCTCCTTCATCAGCTTACATACCTCTTCCCTTCCATAGGCTCCCGGAACGCTAGCCCACATGAGAGGCGTGATGCCCATCTTGCCCGGGCGATTGACATCGGCGCCCGCCTCGAGTAGAAACTGGACCATGTCGATGCGTCCGTTGCTGGCAGCATGCAGGAGCGGCGTCTCGTGGAGGACCCTGTCCTCGTGCTCGAGGTTGGCCCCTCGCTCGATGAGCAGCCGCGCGAGATTGATGTTCCCGTGGTTGGCGGCGATGCACAGCGGCGTCTGGCCCTTTTCGGCGTCCTGGCTGTTGACGTCGACCCCCCTGTCGAGCAGGAACCGGACTGTATCGTTGCTGCCACCCAGCGAGGCGCTCAAAATGGCCTGCTGACCGGGGGACCCCATGCCCGAGCCCAACGAGGCCCCGTATTGGTCGACAAGCAGCGTCAGAATAGAGGGTACGGGGTTCCTGAATACATGTATCTCGGCCGCGACGACGAGCGGCGTCTCCCCGTCCGGATGGGTCTTGCAGTCGACATTCGCGCCATTTTCGAGCAGGAGCGTGACCAGCTCCTCCGAGCGCTTCTTCGTGGCGAGAAACAGCGGTGTCTGTCCATTGTTCGTCGTCCGTCGGTTGACCTGGGCGCCGTGCTCGACCAGCAGCCTGGCGATGGATGTATGGCCATCTCGTGCGGCGAGGAGGAGTGGCGACCAGCCATCGTTCAGGCTCGCTTCGTCCACCTGAGCACCCGCCTCGATGAACATCTTGGCCATGGTTTCGTTCCCACTGTCGACGGCAAAGTGCATCAGTGTCCATTTGTTGGACCGGGCGATAGCATCGGTGCGGGAGCCCTTTTGCAGCAGGAGCTTGCACGTGGCCTCATGGCCAGTCCACGCGGCAACGTACAGCGGTGTCTGGCCATCATTGTTCAGTGCGTCGATCTGGACGCCCTTCTCGAGCAGAAACTTGACCATGGTCTCCTGGCCGGCCTCGGCAGCAAAATGCAGCGGCGTCCAGTTTTGGATGTCGACAGCATGGTACTCGGCCTCATTCTTGACCAGCAATTCCAAGGTGGACACGAGGCCCCCCTGTGCCGCATAAGATATCAAGTTCCTGCCGCTCTTGTTCCTTGAGTCGAGCTTGGCACCCCGCGAAATGAAGAGCTCGAGTATGTCGTTTGCGCCGGTAAACACCGCTACCGACAGGGCCTCGTTCGTAAAGAGGTTGCCCCTCGACAACAAGAGCTGGACCACATCAATGTGACTATTAGCCACGGCGGACTGCATAACGGACGGGCCGACCTTGACGCCCCTGTCGAGGAGGAACCGCACCACTTCTATGCTTCCACCACCGGCAGCATCAGCCATCATCTTCTCCCCCGCCGCTGGCGTGGACTTGGCCCCGCGGTCAAGGAGCAGCTTCAGGACCTCCACATGTCCCTCTCTGGCGGCTAGGTCCGCCGGAGTGCTGTCCCACCTGTCCTGGACGTCAGTACAGGCCCCGTTGTCGAGAAGAAGAAGAGTTGCATCATGGTTTCCTTGGCGTGCAGCCCACGACAGCGGCGTCCGGGCATAATTGTCCGTCTCGTTGAATGCATCATCTTCTTTGTACCATGGGCTGGATTTCGCTTTGCGTGCCTTTTTCCAGCGGCCTAGAGCGTCGCCGGCCTTCCCGAGAAACTTGGTTTTGACAGGCTTTTGTGGTTCATCTGAGACCACACCACGGGCCAGGGCCGTCCTTTTGATCGGAACCAGCAGGTTGTCCCGGGCAGCAACGTGCAACAGAGTCGTGAAGGGTTCGTCGACGTATCGGTCCGGGGATACAATATACAGCACCCGCGCGGACATGGTGACGAAATCCTCAGATGGCATGATGAAGGCGTCGATAAAGTCTTGGTCTTTCCACTGGCCATCCAGCTCGCTGGAATCCGCATGCGCTGTCCATGACTCTGCGCAGTAGACCATGAGGGGGAACCTGGACTGGAGCATCTCAGAGTTCTCGTCGAGCTTGCTGGTGTCCCAGAAAATGTCGTTCAGCTCCATGTCACCGAGCTCTGCGTCCATCATGTTGCAGTAATTGAGGCAGCTCAGGTACATTTCGTAGTTGGCCTGTGCCTCAGCCTTGAGAGCGGATAGGTCTTTTTGATCGGGGAATTGGGCGGCGATGAGCAGGGGGAGGCCTTGATCCATGAAGAACTGCTTGGTCGAGTCGTGGATAAACTGGACCACCTGTGTGTCGGACGTCACCTCGACGAGACCACAGCTGATCTTTCGGATCCGCTTCTTGGCGTCTTGGTGGTTGAATGTGTAGTTGCTCGAATTGGAGCAATCGTTCAACGTCTGGTGTCGGCAGTCGGACCGGACGAGCATGGCCCACTGCCATTCATCTAGCGACATCGGCCTGGCAGCGTAGCAGGCAATCTGGATCAGTCGAAGTGCATCGGGCTCCCTGGCGAGGTCCTTGACGCACCCCAAGTACACATCCTCGAGCTGTCTCGGAACATTGTTAATGTACGACTTGATGTGCTCTAGGACCGCACCGTCCTCCTTGAGGTCCAGGGTTCTCCTTGTCGCAAGTGAGGCCCAGAGGAAGAAGCCCCTGGCGCCCGATGTGATCAAATCGTGTATGGCTGATTCCTCGTCCGGGTCAAAGACCGTGAGCAGATTGCTGTGCACAAAGGTGGATATGTCGCCCGAGTTCTCGTCGTCCATGGATACAACGAGCTCATCGGGGAGCACCGGCAGGTTTGGGTAGTGGCGACAGGTGAAACAGATATGCAGACTGTTTGGGTTGTGTCCTGTGGCCGGCAGACTCTGAAGAAGAGAGACTAACTCATGTCTCAGTCCCACCGCATTTTCCTTGCCGGCTTCGTCTAGGGCATCAATGAACAGCCAGACTGCATGGGTAGTCAAAGCCTTTTGGAGAGCCGACACGAAGAGACGCCGCACGTCGCGGTCGTGCCACTGCCAAGTCGCGAGAGATTTTCCATTGCGATTGTACTCCTCCTCAAAGGCATTGACAATGTCGGCCTGCACACCCTCGACGTCGTGCCAAAGTTGGCAGAGAAGAGACCTATGGAGACCGAGTGGGGATCGTTGAAGCTCCGCGCCACGGCCGTGGAAGAAGAAGGAGAGGATTAGGTCCTTGTTGAAAGCGCCAGGGCCCGTCTGCGCCAATATACCGTCCAGGACGTGCCGCAGCAACGTCGACTTGCCTGAGCCGGGATTCCCCTTGATCCAAAGCAAGCCGCCCTCGCTGGACGTCCAGTTCTTGTACGTTTCGTGCTGCACCAGCCACTGGCACGTACCCGACGAGGCAGCATCAATGTCCTTGAACCGAGTCTCACGATCTGCAAAGGTCAATGATTGAAAACACATGTCGGTGAGCTTGCGACCGTCGTCTCCATTATCTACACACGGTCAGCCGGCTTCAAGGGTCCCGATACCCAGGTAAAGGGTAAAGCGGGGGACATCTCATACCTTGGGCGTCGTAATACACATTTCCATTGTGGATCTGGATGTTCTGAACACCTGGCCCCTCAGAAATGAACTGATCTCCTGAGCCCGTGTTGTTATAGTCGACACGTCGAGGCCGCCGAGGTGGCCCGTCGGCGACGGCGCTCTCCATTTCGTGATCCGTGGTCAATAGCGGGGAAGTGGACGTGGATGAGGGATTCGCGCCTCAATCCCCACTACCCCTCCTCTGGCCGAGCCGTCTTTCCCGTCTGATATGATTGTGCCATGCCAAAGAGGAACAATATTTTCCCAGCCCGTAAGCGTAAAGGGGCGGGGACCGGTCGGGGGGTCAAGAAGGAATCAAATAGCAGGCCATACTCCGTACATTGTACGGCGTACCCCGTACAGGCTGCAGGCTGCAGCTGGTCAAGACAGGGGTGTTGTAGGGCTGACTGGTCGATGCACACAGTGGCCGTGGTTCGCGTTGAAGATGATGGAAGGGGAAAGGCAGAAGGGACACGTAGAGAGGAAGGGGACGACCTCGGCAAAGGCACGCAACAAGGCAAGTGGAAGAATTGACAACACCAATCCAAGAGTCACCGGGTGGGAGAGGAGGGCACTGTAGAGTCACGGAGGGAACATGCAGGGGGTGCGATAATGGCACGGTGTATTGATCTCTGGCCTCCTGGCGATGAACAAAAGAGGTTGAGGGGATTGAAGGAAGGGAGAAGTCCGTGGGGAGACGGTCGAATAAATACAGATGACGTAATCATGAGTGCACTCGAATGACAATGCAAGGAAGGAGCATGAATGCGCGTGCAGGGAAGGAGCAAACGGTACGGGGGAAAAGGCGAGTATTCGATCTTACATTGGCATCTTCTCTTTTATGCCCGCCAACCGTAAAATCACGTTTACTCGTCTTCAATTTCACGTATACATGTACCTGTGTGTACACGGCCCGTCAAAGGCCCGGAGAACAGCGAAACCGAGAGAGTGCAGCTGTTTTGTCTTATACAGCGTTCATTAGGTTATGTACATGAATCAGATGGCCTACTATCAGCGTCTCTGCGTTTCTAATCTTTCTCAACCCAGCTCGTCACCTTGTTATAAGCACGGTATTGACGCTCTGGTCTCATCGACTTCTCCCCTCCCAATCCGAGTACTCCCACACGTTTCCTTATTCCTGTTCCAGGTAATGGATCCTCGGCATAACCGTGGCTAGATTCCCCGACCCAACCAGGCGTCTCATCCAAGAAGCGGATGGCATCCACGTCCCCCGCCACCTGCAGAGTCCCGTCGTTCTCCACGGCCGCTCCTATGCGCAGCATGGCAAAGGAGTCGAGCTGTTCTGTCCACCGTGGCATCTGATGGACACTGTAGTAGGACAGGAACAGCAGGGTCGCCAGGTAGATTCCGAGCAAGATGGAGATGAATATTATGCCAGCCAACGACATGCGCGGTACCTCTCTATCCACTCCAAAGTCATAGCTGACCATGAACATACCTTGAATGCCCTCCTTGAGGAACCACGCCTCGTTAGCTATGAAGGCTGCTGCTGTAAAGGCACTTCCAATCGCTTGGCCGTCGTCAAGGCCTACGGGATTCTTGACAAATAGATAAAGATAACTCTTGACCAAGTTGGCAAGTTCGTCACCTTCTAGAGAAAGACAGTCTGAAAGTGCACCAGCAGCCCCGATTATCTTCTCGCCTCGGAGCAAGCTGACGAGCGGAAGCATCATGATGCATCCGAGCTCGGTTTTTGCCGCTTCCCGGGGGCTACTATTATCGTAAGTGGCGATGGGTGTGTGTGTTATATCAAGAAACGACCCCAGTCCAAAGAGCGCAAGAGCAACAGTATTGAGTGGGCCCTTGTTGGCGATTTTGAAAGTGCTCGTGGCGTTGGCAACACTTCCTTTGGGTTCCGTACCCTCCGAAATGAGTAGGGCATCGTCGTCGTCTATAGACTCCGGCAGGGACGGAAAGAACTGGTAGTTGGAATACTTGGGATCTGCCACCTGCTTGGGATCGTCATCAAGCAGTGGTCCAGGTGTCAGATTGTTTCGATAGTTGGGTAGCTCAAAATAGCCGGCAGTCGTATCCATTGTGATCTTGACTGTGTAGACCCCCTCCTCGAAAAAATAGTTAAGTTCACTTTGAATCGTAGTAGGCCGCGTAATGTTCATCGTCAAGTATAGTTCCTCTGTGAAATCCTGCCTCGATCGCTGTGGTTTCCACGGTGATTTAGTCATGTCGGCTGGCATGCATATTTCTGCCGTGTACCCGATATCGGTGGTGTTTTCGTACCGTATATACAGCGCGTTTGGGTCTTGGCGACAGCTGTCGGGGAAGTCTTGCTCGGAAATGCGCTCCCAGTGGGCCGTCGAGTTGATCCGAGGTGCGTACTGTGTAATCAAGCCCGTGCTGAAGCCGGCCGGGAGTTGACTGAAGAAGGGCTCCGGCAACGTACTTGTGTTAGCCAGGGAGAACTGGCCATTCGCGAAGGCGTCTGCGCTAGACGTCTCGTTGTTGCCGAATGTGCCATTGCCTGTCCACAGCCTCATCTGGACGTCTGTGGTTTGCGTCGAAGTCAATCGACTCCTCGCAAGCGAAGTGACAAACCCTGTGTCATAGCCGCTTTCACCGGTAATTGGATCGAAATGATCGGTAAAGTCCACCTGGCTGAGGACTTGATTCATATAGGCCGGCGTCTTTATTGATCTATAGGAAACGAAGATTCCCTGCAGGGGAGATATAAGCGCTCCTAATATAGAAGGATGGTATGTAAGTACAAGTGCATACGCATGAAAGTTAAAGCGCTGTAATATCAGCCAAGAAATTTCTAAGGGGACAATCTTACCGAGTGCATTCAACGCCAAGGCAAGAACGAGAAAGCGAGAGCCGTATTGCTTCCACTTTCCAGAAAGCAACTTGTAAATGATGGATGGGTCCGTCCAGCCCCTGTCTGCGAGCGCCATAGTCTGTCGCAATGTCATGCGCCCAGACCCAGTCCATGAACCTTCTGAGAGTTGTCTCTGGATAAACACAACAGCAGCTCGCGAGCAGACAGCCGACGTCAGGGGAATGGTTAGCACCGAGACGCCACTCTGCAGGATGCGCACAGCTCGAAGGTACCGCTCGTTGGCGATAAACAATGCTTGGTAAGAATGCTCAGGCGGATGGCCGTTAATCATGGACAGATACGCGGGCCTGATCCTCTCGAAGTCAACATCGTATGTTCTGGTGGTGATGGGTCTTTGTGTCATGATGCACAAAAGAATCCATGCAGCCGCTGCCACGGAGGCGTAGAAAATGGCCAAGACGATAATAAGGCGATATCGCTTCAGAGCTGTATGTACCACTGGTTGTTCCGGTTTCTCTTGCAGTCCATCGTCTGCGTCGCGGCGTGCGTCATCTTTATGGTTGTCGTTTGTGGATGGAGGTGTTTGGGTGATCAGGGACGCTCCCTCGCTGGATGGGACTGCATCTTCAAAATCCCGGTCTTGGTCGCCTTCCCCTTCGCCTTCAGTATGAGCCATGGTCGTGTTGATGCGGGTTTGAGTGCGTCGACCTAAGCGAGGACGATGGTGTTGATTGAGGTTGACGTTCAAGCCAGTATAGCCGTCACGGTTGGCATCGCAAGTTATATGATTCAATCTTGTATGCACTATGTCATGGTCAGATGATGGTAGAAAGAATGCCTTGCCACAAGACTTGGTGTGCCGCCTGTCTGCCTGAATATCTATTACATATTGACATCCTGTATTAGTACGTGTACGGGGTACATGTATTCGGCAGTCATGCTGCTGATCGCGGCTCAGCTTTGCTGTGCCTGGTCGTATTTTAGTTGCATGAGACCCGTATGTTGTTGGTTGTTGGTTGTTGGTTCAATGTCAACTTGCATCTGAGTTCAATGCTGAGCAGGTGTCAAGTGGGTCGAAAAATGAATGGCTGGTTAGAGACTCAAGACTCAAAGCTCGAGAAATAGACAGACCTTACAGATATAACTCAGTACTAGAGAGCACTGAACAACTCCATGGTGTCTTTTGGGTTTTCTTTAAGCTTCGCGGTGTTGTTGGATAGATACGAGTAATCCTGCTATAGATGTTCATTGTTGCATAGTGCATGTGAGATCGGCCATCTATTTTCGGCCCGAGAGCTGAGGTCCAGTTTCTCTCTCTCGTCTTGAACATTCATGTAATAATACGGAGTAGTACGGAGTACTCCGTACTCACTCGCCTTATTTGAATATTCACAGCCATCCACCCATGGTTGCACGTGGGCAAGCAATGAACCCACAGAAGCGCTCCGGCCCTTGCCCTGGCTTAGTTTGACGATTGACATGGGTTTCAGTTGATCGGCCCCTGAAGGTCCGGATTTGAAGGTTCCTTTGCAGATTCCTAGGCAGAACGTGGTCTTATAGGTCGCCTTGCCGCCCTGTAGGCTCCGCCCACGGCTCTCACGGCACTCTGGCATGGAGAGCTTAGGGTCTCGGATGCAATTGCACCGTGCTTATGTGGTTTACGGCTCGAAGAAGAATATTCCCGGACAAACGAGATGCTCGACCTTGGCGATTATTTCCACCACATAGGCCAAAAGGCGTCATATGAAAGTTTATGGTTTTATTAGAGCTTCCGGCCTTCTGTATAGGAAAAACGGCTATGAAGTTTGGTGCTGAAGATGTCTGGTGCATTTTTCGACCCACTTTCTGGTTTGCGGCTCTGAAGTGACAGAAAACACCGCGATCAGAAACCAGGTTTCTGCTGTTTTTGCTTCCACAGAGGCCCAAGATGTCCGAAACAAAGCGAGACTTTCATTGCTTCCCTTGTCCAGCTATCAAGAGTTATATGAGGCTCTTGATAGGTTTTCTAGGTTTTGTTGTGGTTAACGGGATTATCTGTCCTGTGCTATTACGTTTCACGGCGCTGTTTCCTTCCATGTTCTTTCAGGCCCTACACGCGTATCTCCTAACTGTGCCTCCGCCCAACCCCGACTGCGATACAATTCTAGTAGCACCACGGACCAAGTCCCCGTCGATGGAGCCAGTGATTAGAAAACGGCCTCTCATTTCATGTACTCGTGAAATAACCAGGTATTCTTTGGTCGATCTATGTTAGGTCTCAGACATGGTTGCTAGTGTGGAATTCACAGAAGAGAGGTCCAAGATGGCCAAATTCAAGTTTCTAGATGTGGTTAAGAAATAGCGTCATATTTTTACCTTCCTTCCCTATCATCAGCAACAACAACCACTTCCACCTTTTTTCTTTCATTATCGTCTTTTGACTGCAGTCGGCAAATAACAAACTGAAGGGACAAATGGAAATTAGCAAATAGTAAATAGCAAATGGTGAAAACACCAATAACAAGTAAACAACCTTACAAATCACATGCAAAAATGTAGGTATAGGGCAAGTGAAATCAACTCGTGCTGGTGACGAAGTTCAAGAGCATGTTGAAACGCGGAGCTTCCTATAGAAAAGAACCACCCAGTTGATTATAAGACCACTATGAGTATCTCAATACATTCCGAACTATAACAATGAGTTAACAGTAGTACGTTCGGAGTACATCTGGTTACCAGATAGATCCAGAACCCATGTCTGATAGAGCCACCGCCGCCGCTTGGCCACGCCGCTTGGCCACGCCGCTTCGCACACTTTCTTTCCACCCGTCACACAGCACCAACAAGACCGTCGAGAAGATACAAATACATGAAAGAAACAAAAATGAACATCCAAGGTCCAAAAGACAAAAAAACATACAACAGCAGGTGTTCGCTGGTCGTCACCGACCCAACTACTGATCCGCCGCTTAGTGGTTTAACTCTGGGGGAGCGGACGGGACCCCGTGCTGTCCACTAGCTATGGTCGTATGTATCATGCCATGACAGAAGTTCGGCTTATATCCTCTTCTCCGTGTTCGTCTTTACCAGTCTCCTCTCGTACACAGCTTTTCTCTCGTGCATTCTGCCTCCGGCGGGCCTGCCGGGGGCTGTCCTCGCTCCGCTCGTGCAATGGCCATGGCAGCCCAAGTCTGTCAACAACCACAACTATACATACCAACGAATCCATGCACAAGGAGCAAAAAGACGAGACAAAAAGATTGATCAATACCAGAACGGCAAAAAAAAAAAAGAAACATACAACAGCGGGTATTCGCTGGTCGTCACCGACCCAACTACTAATCCACCGCTCAGTGGCTTGACTCTGGGGGAGCGGACGGGACCCCGTATTTTCCACTAGCTATGGTCGTATGTGGGAGACTATGGTAATAATTTTGGCTATAACATGACCTTACGGCCAGGCGAGGGTAAGATCGCAACGGGTGGTTAAGCGTATCAATGTTTGTCACCAAGGCTCCTTATTTATATATGTCTGGTACACCAATAGAAATGAACAATGACCATGGTAAAAGGGAAAGCATGAGTCCGAGACCAAGAAACCAGAAACCGTTGGTGAAGTTGTAGTTGCCTCCGAGATTCTGATATGCATGTGTGGTTTATCGGCATCGGCTCCCCGCAGCCGACCCCGGAACCTTATCTCCGACATGTAAGTCATCACGACATCCAGTAATACTTCAATCAAAAGCAAAACGTCTCTTCCAATACAAGCCCGCTTCTGCTAAACTCCAGACGACCCAATATACATACTCCAGAAAATCCACCATGCCACAAGACATCCTCTTCATCGACTCAACAGTCCAATCCCCCGACATCCCCCGCCGCACCACCCTCAGCAACGACTTAGACATTAACATCCTACAATATGACTGCCCCTCCCCCTCCGATTTCATCGCCCGCATGCGTCCCGGCGGCCCGTACGCCAACATCGTAGCCATCGTCCGCAGCGGGTGGCTCAAGGCCGGCCCACTATCCAAACTCACACCCTTCGCCGCCGACATGGTACCCCACTACCCGCCCTCTCTCAAGCTGATCTGCTGCAGCGGCCACGGTCATGACACAGCGGACATTGCTGCCATGACTGCCCGGGGGATATGGTACTGCAACACGCCCGACGCGTGCACCGAGGCGGTGGCCAACACGGGCCTTGCGCTCGTTCTCGACTCGTTTCGCCAGTTCACATTCGCGCAGTGGTGTGCGCGGTATGACTGGATGGCCAGTCGGGAGTTGGGTCTCCGGGCTGTCGATCCGACGGGGAAAGTGCTCGGTGTGGTGGGGTTGGGCGACATTGGACTGGCGATTGCGCTCAAGTGCGAGGCTGCATTCGGTATGACGATACGGTACCATGGACCGAGGAGGAAGATAGCGGCTGAGAGTCTGCTGAAGAGGAAGCCCGAGTTTCATGAGTCGGTGGACGATATGATCCCCCATGTGGACTGCATCGTGCTTGCTGCACCGTATACCAGCGAAACGCACCACTTGTTATCAGAGAGGCAGTTCAACCTGGCTAAGGAAGGGGGTGTGCGTGTCGTCAACGTCGCGAGGGGCAAGATGATTGATGAGGATGCTTTGCTTGCTGCGCTGAAGGATGGGCGCGTCGTTGGGGCGGGTTTGGATGTCCATGATAATGAGCCGGGGATCAATCCTGAATTGAGGGAGAACTGGCGTGTGACGGTCTTGCCGCATATTGGTGTCTGCTCGAGCAGCAGTTGGGAACAGTTTGAGAAGACCAATCTGGATAATGTAGAGGCTTTTTTCAAGACGGGAAAGCCGCTTACACCTGTTAATCGTCTGGAGTAGATGCAGATTATGGCTTTCAGTACATGTGCACTCAAACGAAGAGACTTGGCATTTCACTTATGTAGTATTAAAGTGTGCGTCTATCAATTTCCAGTTGCAATATCATTCCTCTGAGCAACACTCCCGTTGGTCCTTGGATTCACACCCGTCTTGGCAAACTTGTCACCAATCTTGAATGCCCCAAAGATCTCCTTGGGCGGCTTCCACGAAGGATCAGGTCCATAACCTCCACCACCAGGCGTGAGAATGACAATCCTGTCTCCCGCATTCATATGTGTTGTCGCCTTTCCTCCAAGGTTGATAGTACGCGTGCTCCCATCATCGGGGTCGTGGCGAATCCACAGGTTAAGGCCACGCTTGCCCTCGCGACCACCGGCCATGCCATATGGTGCAACGACCCGCCGCTCAGACAGGATGGACACCTGGAGGGGCATCCGGAACTCAATGTCGCGGACGCACCCGTCACCGCCCCGATGGAGTCCGCCGCCGCCGCTTCCAGCCCGGATGGAGAACTCGTGTAGGAGGACGGGGTAGCGGCGCTCGAAGATCTCAGGGTCTGAGATGCGCGTGTTGGTGACGTGCGTGTGAACGCCACTCTCGCCCTCCCAGTCGGCTCCGGCGCCGGACCCACCGGCAATCGTCTCGTAGTATCCAAATCCTTTCTTCACCTTACCAGTCTCCTGGTCAGTCCCTCCGTAGCCAAACGTGAGGTTGTTACAAGTGCCCTGCGAGGCTGCGCAGGCCTGGAACGCTTTGAAAATGAGATCGACGATTCGCTGCGACGTTTCCACGTTGGAGCCAACGGTGGCTGCTTTGAGGGATGGTGACAGGATGGAGTCCTCGGGTAGCTTGAGCTTTATGGGAGCAAGACATCCCTGATTCAGGGGGGTCTCGGTCGCTATCATAGATCGCAAGCAGTACTGCACGTATTGGGTCAGATAATCCTCCAGATCATTACTTGTACATGTAGCATGATGAAATCGAAGTAGGACAAACTTACCATAATCCCAGAAAGCATAACTGCCGGGGGGCAGTTGAGGTTGCCGAAATGTTCATGGCCCGTCCCCTCAAAGTCAAATGTGGCATCGCCCGTGTCTGCATCGATATGAATGCTCAGAGACAGGGGGGTGCCGTCATCAAGGTAATCTGTGGCACTTAGATCCTGACCCTCAAAGCGTCTCGAGAACACCTTGAGAAGCTCGCGAACCGACTGAGCAGCATTGTCCTGGATAGCTTGCATGTAAAACTGGACCACGGGCCACGAATACTCCCTGACCAGTGCGTTGATGAGCTGGATACCGCGATTGTTGGCGGCAATGGCAGCTTTCAGGTCAGCAATATTGTCATTCAACGTCCTGGTACCACTGCAGCCCGGGTACGAGCCGGGAATGTCGACAAGAATCTCATGCAGGCCAGTCTCGTCAAAGACTCCCTCCTTGACGAGCTTAAAGGTCTCGACCGCGACACCCTCCTGCCACAGTTCAGTGGAGTTGGGAGGCATCGACCCGGGTTGAATGCCTCCAATGTCGGCATGATGGCCTCGGTTGGCGACAAAGAAGCGAATCTTGGTCGGGTCCTCCTCATCGAATACGGGGGTTGTGACGGTGAGATCGGGAAGATGGGTTCCACCAGCGCGCGGATGGTTGCTCAGCAGTACATCTCCCGGCTTGAGCTCGCCGGGACCATATAGCTTAGCCTGGTACGACACGGCGTAGCTCATAGATCCAAGGTGACCTGGAATGTGGGGTGCATTGGCGACAAGGCCTCCCTCAGCGGAGAAGACGGCACACGAAAAGTCCAGTCTCTCCTTGATGTTGACCGAGATGGACGTTTTCTGCATCGTCATGCCCATCTGCTCGGCCACACTCATGAACCGGTTGCCAAAGATGCTGAGCTGCACTGGATTGACCGTTTCCGTGCCAATCTCAGTGCGCTTCACGTCCAGAATATCAAGAATGACATGCTCGAAAAGAATCGTCGCAGCGCTGGATGGGTCCACGACAACTGTCTGCGTCTTGTCGACAACCATGCAAGGCCCGTGAATCCGTGTACCCGGTGTAAGACTCTCGAGGTGAAACACACCCGTCTCTGTCCAGCCGCCCTGGTCAAAGTACACCTTCCGGACAGAGTTGGGCTTCACTGGCGTGGACGGCGGTGACTTCTGGATCCTCTCCAGCTCCTCAAAGGGGCTCGCGAGCTTCAGGTCTGCTCCCTTCCCAATGCTGCGCACCCTAACGTCGTCAACGAGAATCTCACGCGGCTGCGTGAATCCAAACTCCTGCTGGTGGCGGTTGACAAATGCCTGGTCAAAGTCGGAAATGCTTCCCGGGTTCTGGATCATCAAAGCCGTGTCGCTGCCGCGATAGCGCATGTTCAAGAAGAGCTCGTGCTCCACATTGGCGTCTTCGAACCCCTGGTCAATAAGTCCGTCGCGTCCCTGGGCGCAGAGTCTGTCAAATTTATCCTGGAGTGGAACCAGGGCCTCCTCGGAGAACGCCCGCGACTCGGGCTCTTGCTTGTCCAGCACAACCCCAGAAAGGGCCATACCATACGCAGACAGGATGCTGGAGTAGCGCGGGACAATGACAACGGGGATGCCTAGATCCCTAGCAATAGCCACGGCATGCTGACCACCGGCACCGCCAAAGCATCCGAGATTGTGTGCGCCTGCCTCGAAGCCACGTCCCTCACTGAGCGTCCTGATCGGCCGGGTCATGGTTGCGTTAGCCACGGCGAGAAATCCAACGGCGACATGCTCGGGCTTGAAGGAGTTGTCCCCGCCGGTAGTACCACGTTCGGTGTTGATCGTGTTGGTGAGCTCCTGGAACTTCTTTTGGACAATGTCGTAGTCTAGAGGTCGTGGAAAGAGGTCTGGGATGATCCTTCCCAGAAAGAAATTGGCGTCCGTCACGGTAAGAGGGCCGCCACGTCCATAACAGGCGGGACCCGGGTTCGCGCCTGCACTTCCTGGCCCGACCTTGAACAGCCCATTCTCCCAGCTGAGGATCGATCCGCCTCCCGCGGCGACTGTGTTGATGTCCAGCTGAGGAGTCTGAATCGTGACTTCGGCAATGGTGCTCTCAAAGATATGCTCCAGAGACCCGGCATACCGTGCAACGTCTGTACTGGTTCCTCCCACTACATGATGTCAGTCTTTCTCTCTCTCTGAAAGTACCTTTGGATTCCTATCCCTTAGATATTGACGGAAGGGCATTAGAACTCACTGTCAAATCCAAGAACAGGCGTCCCATCCTTGACATCATAGCAGGTCCTCGAGAGACCAACGACTCCACCAGCCGGCCCACTCAGCACGCCTCGCAGACCAGTGAACTTGGTGTACGTCGTCAGTCCACCATCCGACTGGTTGAGAAAGAGTTTCTTGGAGTTGTGATCCTCCAACTTGCCCTCGAAACCCCTCCGAAAACTGTCGAGGTACGCATCTGTCACGGGGGACAGATAGGCATCAATGACGGCCGACTGGCTCCGGGGCACAATCTTGCTCATCTTCTGCAGCTCCGACGACACGGCCACCCGGAAGCCCATCTCCCGTGCTACCTTGGCGACACCCAGCTCGTGGTCCTGAAACGTGTACGAATGCAGCAGGGCCACGGCCACACTGCGATACCCACGGTCCCAAAGCGCCGTGAGGTCCTTTCGTACTTGGGTGTAGTCTGGCGTCTTGAGGATGCGGACGACATCACCGGACAGTCCGATGCGCAATGCGGGGTCATCTGCATGGACGTCGATGATTTCTGGCTCAGGGTTCTCCGCAAAGCCTTCGATGGTGACCCGTTCGTCGACCTCCACTACCGTGTCATAGAGCTTGGCCATGCGATGCACCGAGAGGTCAAAGATGTTGGGCCGTGCCTGGTTGCCAATCTCGAGAATGTCCCGGAAGCCCTTTGTGATGATCAGGGCGGTGCTGGACCCCTTTCTCTCCAGGAGCGCATTTGTGGCCACGGTGGTGCCCATTCGGATGGACTCGACTGAGTCGAGATTGAGCAGGGTTCCTCTCGGGATCTCCTTCTTGGAGGCAATCTCTAGAATTTGGCGGATGCATTCTGTGGGCGCATCGTCGTACTCATCTGGGCAGTTGGAAAGCACCTTGAGGACAACTTCCTCGCCTGTATCTGGGATATACGCCCAGGCATCTGTAAAGGTGCCGCCTCTGTCGACGGCGATACGGATACCGGGGTTTAAAGGCGCCATGTTGAAAAGGTGCTCTCTTCAACTCGAAACTGAAAGTGAAGAAGGGAACAGATGCGACACAAACTTCTAGCAGACAGCACACGCAATTATCCGTTACGAAAGCGTCCTTTTATCATGTGCTCAATGAGATCGAGCTGCAACGCGCTTATGTCGCCATTTGTCGGCATCTCGACCGATTGCTACTGGCTCAGTATCTACCCCAGCAATTGATCCACAGTTATCGGCATGCTCACAATCGTACCCGGCGTGTCTTTTACCAAGGTGGGAAATGTCGGCCCTCCGTTGCCGATGTACTGATTCCCTATCTACTGACGTATCCGTCGGCCCAGCCCGTTATCTATCTCCCTACTTGTACGCCTCCTGGGTATTATCTCCATCGCCCGATAATGGATATCATCAGCAAGGAATTGAGCCACCTTACGGGGTTCTTCGACCAGGGTCCATTGATTGCAGTGCCTTGTTGAGTCGAGATAGATACGCCCTTTAGTCGTATATCATCTACAGTCAACCTCACAAAACAAAGCATGCCTTGAAGGGACACTCGGAACTGACATTATTCTTTACCATCTCCTCAATTGCTACAATTGTTGCATGCATTGGCTCTGTCCCAACAACCGCGTGTCACAATGAGTCAACCACCCACCAAAGAACATGAGACGACTGTCACCTCCAGCGTCGACGACAGACATGATTCCGAGAATTCGTCTTCCGAGAACTACATTGATCCAGTACTGGAGCGCCGCATGATGCGCAAGTTTGACGTGAGCGCAACATTGATAACCGCAGAATATTGGGAATTCAATTGCTAATACTGGACTTCTATTTTTCAGTTTTACGCTCTCACTGCCATGGGCGCATTGTACATGATGGCCAATCTCGACCGAAACAACCTTGGCAACGCCCAGGTCGCGGGTATGCCAGAGGACATTGGACTTGTCGGAAACCAATTCGGCACGGCCGCAACTCTACTGTAAGCCACGACTTTGCAACCATTAACATGCACTTGATCAACTGTTCCATGAGCATTCGATACTTGATTCTAACCACGTCTTCCAGGTTTGCGACATATGTCCCCCTAGAGGGCCCTGTCGCCATCATGCTCAAGGCTGTGGGGCCGAAGCCTCTCATGGCAACATGCGCTCTGCTCTGGGGATGTTCAACTCTGGGAATGTGTAAGTTGACCTCTAGATCAAGTAATCAGTTCCTCACGTAATGAAACTGTTTACTAACCATTCCATTCAGCCTTCATCCAGAACTACAAGGGACTCTATGCCTGTCGCTTGCTGATCGGCATATTCGAAGCCGGTCTGATACCCTGCATCAACGTCTTTCTCGGATGGACATACAACAAGTCGGAACGAGGCAAGCGGTCCTCAATAATCTTCGCCTTCAGCGCCTTCTCCAGCGCATTCGGCGGGTTGCTAGCATTTGGTCTCACGCAGATCAAGACTCGCCACTTTGCCGGCTGGCGCTGGCTGTTCATTGTCGAGGCCATCATGACGCTTGTCATCGTGCCCATCTTCTGGCTCGTCTTTCCCACATCACCCACCGAGGCCTGGTTCCTCACCCCGGAGGAGAAGAAGTTGATGCAGGCCCGGTATGATGCTGATCCCTCCTGGGGAAACTCGGACGAGTTCTCCCTGGCGGAGTGTCTGAAGGCGTTCAAGGACCCCAAGTGGTATGCCTTCTCGGCGTATCAGTTCTGCGTCGACATCTCGCTGTATGGGCTGACCACGTTCATGCCGACCATTGTCAAGGGGCTTGGATACACGTCCATCCATGCCAATCTTATGACGGTGCCTATCTACATGGTTGCCCTGGTGTTTTTCCTGGCAATTGCCTATATGTCTGACAGGTCGGGTATGCGTGGCCCGTACCTCGCCGGATGTACCGTGCTTTTGATCATTGGGTATGCCATCTTGATCAGTGTTGATGACCTCAAAGTGAGGTTCTTTGGATGCTTCGGTACGTATATTCAACCTTCGGTTTATGCATTTTATGGAAGTTGAATATGTGCTGACACGTTCACAGTTGCTGCCTTGGGAATCTACCCAACAACTGGATTGTCCCTCATGTGGCTGTCAGACAATGTGTCTAGGCACTACAAGCGAGCCACCATGGTCGGATTTACCCTCTGTATCGGAAACACAGCTGGAGTGGCCGTCGGCCAGATTTTTACCACAGAGACCGCCCCTCGATACATCCGTGGCCTGTCCATTGGACTGGGTCTGTCATGCGTGGCATTGGTGGTTACTATCCTTCTCATGGCCAGTTTCGTCTGGGTCAACCGGAAGAGAGACGCGCTGCTCTTGGAAGCCGAGCAGGCGGGAAATCCCATTGAGCCGAACCCCGATTTGGGAGACTACTGTCCCCATTTCAGATACTCGATTTAGGTGGTCATCCGGTGGATTGTACGTATCTTCTTGGAAGAGACCGGGTGTATCCGATATGTGTATATAAGTCAATGGAGATTGAGCGAGACTGAGCTGCCACTATTATCCGCATAGACACTCGATGCCAGTCACAACGCAGTGAAGTGGAGCTTCACGGTCTATTGATGTGGTGAGCGGAGGGCCGATATCCTGTAACATCGGAGCGGCCGACATATCGGCAAAGCCTTTCCGACATCGTTATCAGATGTACGGAGTAAGCGGCCCCCAATTGACCGGACAATAGAGGCCGCAACCCCGCGCCGGCTAAACATAATGCCATTCTACGACGTTGGGTCCATCTTTAAACCGCTTTCATATGCACAAGTCATATGAGGAATGGTAAGAGAATTGAAAACCTCCCCCGGCAATTATTCCCGTTCTCGTGGGCCACACCCGAAAGAATACATGCACAGTTCACCAACCAACGACCACGCGTAGTTCACTTACACGCATAGAACCACCCCCGACTCCCACAATGACTGATACTCCCGTGGTCAAGCTGCTCACGCAGCTAATGGAAATTCCATCCATCAGCGAGCAAGAGCACGAAATTGGCGTCTGGACAGCAAAGTACCTAGAATCCCTCGGATACACAGCAAAGCTGATCCCCATATCAGAAGGTTCCGACCGCCAAAACGTCTATGCATACCTCGGCGAGAAGCGCAAGGCGCGCATCCTGCTCAGCTCCCACATGGATACCGTCCCACCACACATACCCATGAGCATCAAGGATGGAATCATCTATGGGCGTGGATCTTGCGATGATAAGGGTACTATGGCAGCGCAGATTATCGCTCTAGAAGAGCTGCGGGCCGACAAGCTCATCAAAGACGGTGACGTGTCTCTCCTGTTTGTTGTCGGCGAGGAGAAGGGCGGACCCGGTATGCTGGCAGCAAACGATATGAACCTATCCTGGGAGGCCATCATCTTTGGTGAGCCGACGGAGGGGAAGCTAGCGACCGGTCACAAGGGGCACTACGTGTTTGAGCTGTTTGCCACGGGTCTGGCGAGCCACTCTGGGTATCCGGAGAAGGGTAAATCAGCTGTTGAGATGCTCGTGCTGGTTCTTGCAGAGCTACAGAGCTTACAACTCCCCACTTCTGAGCTACTTGGTCCTACCACGTTTCACTGTGGGAAGATTAGTGGAGGTGTGGCGTACAATGTCCTTGCGGCGGATGCGTATGCTCTTTGTGGGGTGCGGGTGGCGACAGATCTGGAGGGAATTAAGAAGAGTGTTTCTGAGGTTGTCGCCAAGCATCCTGATGTGGAACTTCGAGATTCATTCGCATATCCGGAAACGCTGCTAGACGCCGAGTTTGAAGGTAAGAAAACCCAAAGCCTCCGGAAGGGGGTTGGATGTCATTGCTAACTGTATGTGTGTATAGGGTTGGATACAACATCAGTTTCTTTTGGAACGGACATCCCGCGTCTGAAAGGGGACCACAAGAAATTCCTGTATGGGCCTGGATCCATTCTAGATGCGCATGGGGAGAATGAACAAGTCACGGTGGCGGATTTAATAGAGTCGGTAAGCGTCTACAAGCGCTTGACAATGGGTATGCTGTCTCTAGAATCATAGATGGGAGACGTGTCGTTGAAAAACTCCTAATGAACACCTCCATGCATGTCTCTATCGTCGGGACCATCACCATACTAGTCCCATATCCTCTGCCGTCGGCACAAAAGACCCATCCATGGACACGTCTCCATTATCCAAGAATGCCTGAAGAATGGGATCATCCAACGGGTCAACCGTGACAGAAGTACCAACTCCCGTGTCTTGTAGCCGCGGATCATACGAGTACGCCCCCGACGAGTCCGGCATCAAGAACTTGGCCCAATCCATATTCACCAAGTCCATTTCCTCCAAGACTGTGGAACCAGGAGAGGGAATATTTCCCGGGTTGACAGAAACTGTCTCTGCGGACTCGGGGGCCATTGTCGAAGTAGAAGCGGCATCAGCAGCAGAGGCAGTTGCGTCCCCCGTGGCTTGAGGCGCACTTCGACTCTTCGCAAACTGCTTGTTGACAGCCATTTGTATCTGGACCAGCCTGGAGAAGTACTCTCCCGCAGAAACATTCCCACTGTTCCGCATTATCATGAGGAGCTGGAACGCCGTCTGGACGGCATCCGAGTCAGCTGAATTGGGCGAAGTAATAGCCGATATGATGAGGACCAGCGTCGACGAGAAGAGGTGGTAGGCGTCGAAGTAGCCACAGACGGCGAGCATATTCTGCACAAAGAGCTGTGAGATTATGGAGTTGGAACTCCGGGCTGCTGAGACACATGAATCCGCCAGGGACTTGGTTGTGTCGGATATAGGCGCAAGCGGAGCCTTCTCTTCAGAGTTGGGCCCGGCTTCAACACCAGCTGCAGTGAATGTTGTGGTAAAGGGGTTCCTGACTTTGAGAATGTACAGCAGGATCGGCCGCGTGGTCAATATGATGCACTGGTTGAAGAAGAGCTGGAGAGAGGCAACGGATCGTGGAGAACACCCCTCTGGCCTCCAGCGTAGGCTAGATGGTGCTTCGGCGTCCCATTTCCTCAGTTGCTGCAGGATGGAGCGCATGTTGGATACAAACTTGTCTCGGTTGGCCACGGAGGAGGGCGAGTAAATGTCCGTCATGATAGATCCCGTGATGCGTGCCAGGATTATACGGGCAATCAAGTGGTCTGCCTGGCCCAGGTCATGTTCCGGAGAGATAGAAGAAGAAGAGCAAGAAGGGTCGCCGCTGCCGCTGCCGTCGCCGGAGGGCATTTCCACATCAATCTCGGAGTCTTGGATCGTCACGGGCTGGCCAAGCTTGGAGCACGTCGACCGGTCAAACACGTAGACTGTCCACCATAGGCGAATACGATGCTCCCTCTCGGTTGGGGAGAGATTATATCCCTCGGGTATACGTCTATGGAGACCAAGGCAGGTGCTCATGCGCATGGCCATTCCACTATACATGTGGGCCGACTTGTGTCTTCCAAGAGCATTGGAATAGAAGGACTGTGAATAATTTCTCACTATTAGCCCATCACTCTTCAAAAGGAAGGGGCTCCCGGTGTCCTCACAAGTAATAGCGTAATCTCAATCTGCGTCAAAGACGGCTCCTCAAAAGTGTCCTGAAGTAACCGGACGGCCGTCTTGAAATAGGCTATCCCCGGGACCTCAGGGATGGTCTGACCAGACGCAGACGGCGAAGTAGTCATAACATTCGAGTACAGTTCACCCAGTGACAGTACGAGGTAGAACTTGCACAGCCAAGCGGAGTCGGTTGATCGCAAGACGCCCGCTTCCTCGGATGAAGTCGTCGTCGTCAGGTCGTACGCAGACTGCAGATGCTGGAGGAAGTCTCTGTGTATGAAGAAGTGGTAGTCCTGGCCGATGAAGCTGAGGGCGATGCGCACGAGCAGGCTGGCATGTATGCGCCCCGGAAGCTTCATGTCTCCTCCAGTGTCGCTCAATTGCCTGGCGAAGACAGCGTCCTTGACATAACAATGGTTAAGCAGACCGGGGTTGGAGCTAGATGGCGGGTTCAGCGTGTGCAGCAGACGGTCGCTGAAGGCCCAGGATGTCGACTCTCCGACAAATTGCTGTCGCGAGGCTGGATCAAGCTGGAAGATACGCCGGGGCTCGTGGATCAAGTTGTTGATCTCTGGGTCTGCTGGAGGAGGAGACTGGCCTCGCGAGGGCGCTGCTGTCTTTGGCGTAGATGAACGGCGGGTTACCGGCGTTGGCGTTGCATCATTGTCACGGTCATTGTCTGGGGTCCTTTGCTCGTTTCTTAGTCGTGCCAGATAGCTGGCGTTTTTAATGTCAACTTCACTCTTACCGAAATGTGACTTGAACATGGAATAATACGGAGGCATTGTTGCTCACCTTGCTGACACTGTGACTGTCCTTTCGCGCGCCTGGTATTCGCAGAGTACTTCCTTCTTTGCATTTCGACATCGCTGACATGGTGTCCCCCCAGAGCACTTCACCTTGAGACCATGGCAGCGTCGGCAACTACATTTGGGGTTTTATAAGTCATTGTGATGCGGGGTGCGTGTGTCGGGAATGGCCTCGCGGAAGCATCCCGATGAGTCGGTCCACTGGACTTTGGACTTACGCGATATAGGATCGTTTTCTAATAGCATGCCGATTTGAATCACTTGTAGAAGACATGTTGACATCTGTCGGGAAACTATCGATGTTTGAGCGATGTCGGGGCTGGTTGTATTGGTGGTTGTCGGGTTGAATGAGAGGTTGGCCGACATCTGCGATTCATCGGCTTCAGACCACCGATAAGGATCGGCAACCAAGGTCCGTTATCGCCATGTCGGCTTCTCTCCGCCGATAAGGCCGCCCGCATACAATACAACATATTAAAATCCGGAAGATAGCCATGCGGAGACCGGGAAGATAAACGTCCTTTCGAGTCAATGCGGGGAAACCTCAAAGTTATCATTCAATATATTGAAGCGCGTCCAGAAACTCCGGGGAGTGCACAAGCTTCAATCGCAGTTATTCCCTGCAAAAAAACCAAGTTACTGATGACATCCAGGAGTTAAAATCATGTTCGCCCGTGTTTTCAGTATTCTCGGCTTTGCTTTAGCTCTCCTGTTCGCATACCGTTATCAAAAAACCGACGTGGATCTCACCGATTACAAGGCAAGAACAGACAAGATCCTCAGAAACACACCTTTGATCGACGGACACAATGACATACCCTATCTCTTTCGGATTGAACTTCAAAACAAGATCAATGACAATGAAACATTTACCTTTCGCCAGGGTACGTCCTATTACATTCCATCTCAATAGCATACCCTGTGGTTCATTGCCGAATTGGGGTTATAAAGTCCGTGTATGAACTGCCACTTACTGTATACTAGGTCTCGCCAGCCATACAGATCTCAAGCGTATGAGAGAAGGTCGCATTGGGGGACAATTCTGGTCCGTCTTTGTTGAGTGCCCATCACCCGAGCATCTAGACGACCCAACCCACAGCGTGCGCGACACACTCGAGCAGATTGACGTAGCGAAGCGCTTCATCGACCAGATCGACGACCTACACTACTGCGAGACATCATCATGCGTCCACGACGCCTTTAAACACGGCCGTATCGCATCCATGCTCGGCGCCGAGGGCCTCCACCAGACGGGCTCGTCCATCGCCGTGATCCGGCAGCTCTTCGACCTCGGCGTGCGGTACATCACCGTGACGCACAACTGCGACAACCCGTACGCCACGGCCGCCTCTACCGTCACCAGTGGCGGCGCCGACGGCGGACTTTCCGAGTTTGGCGCCGCCGGCATTCGCGAGATGAACCGGCTAGGTATGATGGTCGACCTGTCGCACACGTCGCACGAGGCCATGCGGCAGATCCTCGGCGTGACAGCGTCGCCCGTCATCTTCAGCCACAGCACGTGTTACCAGCTGGCCGGGACCTATAGAAACGCCCCGGACGACGTCTTGGCGCGGCTGCCGGCCAATGGCGGCCTGCTGATGGTCATGTTTGTGAAGCGGTTCCTCAACGCCGAGGACCCTGACGCGGCGGATATCGAGACGGTCGTCGATCACATCATGCACATCGTCCGGGTCGCGGGATGGGACCACGTGGGCATCGGGGGCGACTTCGATGGCACCGTCACCTTGGCGCAGGGGATAGACTCTGTGGCAGACTACCCGAAACTCATCGAGGCGGTCATGCGGCGCGGAGCCACCGACAAGGAGATTGAAAAACTCGTCGGGGGGAATCTTCTACGGCAAGTACCACCAGCCCATAACTATCCGCAATACTGCTCCGTATGCCATACAATGGCGAGGGCATTGCCAATATGCAGACAATTACTGGTCCACGGAACTAACCGTTCGGGAAATAGAGTCTGGCGTGACAACGAAAAGGTGGCCGCGAGGCTTTCGACGGAAATGCTTCCCGTTGAGGACGTGTGGGATGGCAGGAAGTTTTCACGGTGGAACAATCCGCTGCCCATCATGATGGAAAACAATCCGAACCGGATTCCTGCCCAGGATTTCGTATAATCGTTACGTACGCCGTACGTAGTCTCTCGCTGGCACCGGGGCCATAAAGGGCATAAAGAGTCGAAGAGTCCGGTCGAGTTCGTGCGCCAAGACCGCAAACACCAACTTTCCCGGCGTGTGACTGCCTCTAATTGCACGTTTTCCCCCGAACTCGTGGGCTAAATTATGCATATAAATAGGGGATAAAATCATCGTAGCGTGGTGTGGCGTTTCTCCTCTGTCCAATCCCCGGCGGACTGTGGCATCCACTCCACTCATTCTCGGCAAGAGTTTGCGAAGACTAGCTTTAGGCGTAGAGAAATGGACCAACATCGTAAGTTGTGCCGACGGGCGATTATCTATTAAGTGGGTTTCCTCTCATAGCGGCTCTCGTGTTTGCAGGCAGCAGGATCCGTCCCATGAAGCTAATGATCTTGACGAGTTTCTGCATGCAGTTAACCAGGGTTCCCGTTCTGTTACAATTGCCTGTCCAAGATTATGAAAACCACGTGTCTTTGAGAGTCGAAAGGTGAAGCTTTGCATACAGAGGTTTCAAGAGACATGGCAAACTCGTTGCTTTTAACATAAACGCACATTGACTTTTATGCCCACATAAGCTTACTTTACGGTTGGGTAACGTTACAGGGCAGCCGGCGCTCAAAACTTCATTCGGGCTAGTGGGACCGCGGCATTCCGCTACGGTACGCGAGGCTTGCTGTTATTGGTGCGTATACGAGTATTCCCGTCTAGCTTCCCGGGTGTCCCGTTTCCAGCTTCTGCATGCCGAGCACGGCTCCGCGGATAATAAATGAAGAATGTAAGCCCTAGAAAACCAATAGCTCCATATCGGGACCCGGGCACGTTTCTGGTAGAGTTTGCTGGTATGCGTGTGATCCTTTACGCTCTCTGATTGATATGATATGATTGATATGCAAGCTGAGGAGACGCATCCAATGGAAGAACAAGATCACAAGCTACGAGTGGTCAAGACAATCTCGGACGAATCATTTTGCCTATTCAAACATGCTTGATAATGCAGGACGTCTTCTCGGTTACTGATGTCGTATGTCTACACATACATGTACAGGTATAATGCAATAGAACCTGTATCCAGTACCCAAAACTCGTACCAGAACCCATACCTAGAGAATTTTCCGACATACGACGCGCCCGAGTATAGGCGGAGCTCTGGCTGCATTAGGGGTAGTTTGTGGGGGCGAACCGATAGCATGATGGGAAGTGCCCTTGGCAGTCGACCAAGATGTTTTCTTGGCAGTCGCTCTCGAGTCTCGACTTTTATCAGATCTTTCTGCTCCAGTTGCCACTCTTTGTATACGCAGTAAACCATCCATCTCCTCGGTGATTCCTGCATCCATTCATGTACATGGATCTTGTAAGGCTGTTGGTGGATATATGAAAATTTATCTTGTTCTTGCCGCGGAAGTTCCCACTCGCATATCCCTCATACGACTATAAACGGCCACAGCCGCAGCCGTCGTTTGTTCCCCTTCTCCCGTTCTTCCCTTCCCATGCAGATCGAACCCCTCTTCTGTGCATAAAGGCCGTACATACCCCACGGGAGCAACTACTACCTTGTTCGCACATTGTCCAGTCACCATCCCTCTCAGCACAAGACATTGAATCTTCGAGAGTCAAACGCTCTGCAAACATGTCCAAGCCAGTCGAGGCCGACGCGGGCGCCACCCCGTCGTCCGGTTTCCAGCACGATGTCGAGACGGCCGGCAAGGTCGATGACCTTAATCAAGTCCACTCGACGACCGACTCGCCCCGCAAGTCTTCGGACAGCGCCTCCCGCGAGGGCAGCCGCAAGGAGGTCGGCGTGTCGCGCGTCGAGGCCTTCAACAAGGTGCTCTACCAGTCTGGTAAGAAGGGAAAGATCCTGCTGTGGCTGCTAGCCGTGTCCATTGGCCTGACCATGTTCGCGTACGCGCTCGACATGGGCATCACGACCAGCATCTTCAGCACGCTAGCCACGTCGACGTTTGGCGTGCACAGTTCGCTGGGAGCCGTCAGCACCGCCAGCCAGATCATCCGCGCCATCAGCAAGCCCTTCATCGGCAAGCTGTCCGACATCACCTCGCGCCCGACCACCTACGTCGTCATCCTGGTCTTCTACGCCGTCGGCTTCGCCATCGCCGCCAGCGCCAGCACCTTCGCCTCCTACACGGTCGGCATCTGCTTCACCTCGATCGGCAAGTCCGGCCTGGACCTGCTGAGCGACATCATCGTCGGTGACCTGACGCCCCTCGAGTGGCGTGGCTTCTTCGGCGCCGCCCTCTCCCTGCCCTTTGTCGTCACCGTCCCCATCAACGGCTTTATCGCCGAGGGCTTCGAGGATAACTGGCGCTGGGGGCTCGGCATGTTCGCCATCATCGTCCCCGCCATGCTCATCCCCGCCATCATCACGCTGTACGCTATGCAGCGTCGCGGCGAGAAGGCCGGCATGGTCACCATGGCCCACTCGGGCGAGGTCCGCGCCGGCGCTGCCGAGGGCCAGCCCCAGGGTCTCGGGTACTGGTCCAAGCTGCTCTGGGCGGGTCTCATCGACATTGATCTCGTCGGCCTGCTCCTGCTCGGCCTGGCCTTCTCCCTGATCCTCCTGCCCTTCACGCTCGCCAAGAGCGCCGACGGCGGCTGGTCCAACCCCAGCATGGTCGCCATGCTCGTCATGGGCTTCGTCATCCTCGGGTTCTTCGTCCTCTTCGAGGTCTTCCTCGCCCCCAAGCCCATCATGACCAAGAACATCCTCAACAACCGCGCCTTCCTCGCCGGCGTCGTCATCAACGTCTTCAACCAGATGGCCTCGTCCACCCGCAACACCTACTACTCCTCCTACATCTACATCATCAAGGACTGGACCGTCTACGAGTGGACCATCTTCCTGGGAATCACCACCATGGGTCTCTCCCTCTGCGGTCCCCTCGTCGGCCTCATCCAGAGGTACACCCACCGCTACAAGAACATGATGCTCTTCGGCGCCGTCGCCAAGATCATCAGCTACGGTCTCCTCGTCCAGCCCAGCGGCGAAATGACCCAGGACACCGCCCGTCTGATCGCCTCCCAGCTCATCTTCTGCCTCGCCAGCTTCAACGTCGTCGGCGCCCGTGTCGGAACCCAGGCCTCCGTCCCCCACGAGGACCTCGCCTCCATCATCTCCGTCATCACCCTCTGGTCCACCATGGGATCTAGCATCGGCAGTGCCGTCGCCTCAGCCATCTGGACCAACCAGATGATGGACGAGATGAAGAGGCAGCTTCCCGATGTCCCCGCTGCTACCATCACCAAGATCTACGGCAACATCACCAAGCTGCGCAGCAACTACGACTTCTCTGACCCTATCCGTCAGGGCTCCATTCGTGCCTATGCCATTGTCAACGGCCACATTGCCACCACGGCCGTGTGCCTGTGCGTCGTGTCGGTTGTGGCTACCTTCTTCATGCCCAACTACTACCTCGGCAAGCAGCAGAATGCCGTCACCAACAAGGGCCTGGACGGCAAGCTGGTCGACACCCCTGACACCGCCGAGGCTGCTCAGGAGAACACTGCTCAGGCGGAGCCTTCATCGGCGTGGCAGAGGTTCATGGCTGCTTACAGGAAGTGAGCTCGTATTTCACATGTCACTATATAACGCTCTATTCGGATAGAATAAGGAGGGTTGGATGTCCAGTACTTCAGTGTTAATCTATATTAATTTAATCACACGCTACTCAATAAGACATCCCTCCACATGCCGTAGAACCCTTCCTTCTTTGATATTTATCTCTTTTATCGAAAGATGACGTGATATGATTGTAGGATGTGAACTGGCAACGTACATGTCATCAACTGTAAATGTATGCAATCAATGAGTCATCTTGTGGTTTCACTAAAACAATCATATTGCAGCGCTATGTACGTGATGTTATTGCACTCCAATCTCGACTTTTTGTCCCCCTGTAGCAATGCCGCTTTTGTGGATGCCTGTTCAGGCGCTACTTAGGCACTACTACTACTCAGGGTTGGCTCGCGATAGCATCAGGAAGAGGCCTGATCTACTTAGGGGCCACTCATAGCTCAAGGGGTATAGATAGTGATCTAGTAGTACACGCAAGCGTTTATATCTGCCTCCTCGCACGTTAACTATAAAGGTATTATTCCCCCCTTTATGTGCCTTGTATATCTATTCCCTTTCACAACTACCACTAAAACACTCCCTCTTTAGCCCTAGACCTGTAAGAAATGTCTTCGCGGCAGCAACCGCAATTGATCAATTGGTATCCATAAAATTACATTGATTGAACTGTCCTGTGGCTCACAACGTTGGAATTTGAGGCTGGTGATGTTAACTCGATGAGGGATATCATGATGACTTCAAATGAGAAGATTACTTGTTCAGGGACAGCTTTATCTCCCGTTATTCAACGAGGCGGGTGTGTGTTGCAAGTCATTCTGTCAATTAGTATCAGGATCCATCAAGAATATAGAATTAAGTAGTGGGAAGATGGTTGACACTATAAGAAGAGCGGGCTGGGCATTAGGTTGGGCTCCAATTCGACTGCGGTGCTGTTTATATTGTACATTCCTTTGTGCTATTTCTCATTCGAGCCAGTCTTAAGTTGCGTATTATAGATAGATATACGATTCCAATCTAGACATACAAAATATCCTTCCCCATACAATACCCTAAGCTGATGGCATATTCGCATTCTCGGCTTTATATATAAGTTTGACACTGGGTATAGTAAATTGGGTATTAGGAGTATTATGGAATATTATCGTCGCCCTACACGCAAGTAAAAACACATGGTGGTGGCGCCATTTTGCCTCAGTCCTGCCTTTTCAAAGCCTCATTCTGCGCCCTATATGCATCCATCTCGGCTGCATAATCCGCCTCGTACTTTGCCAGCCACTCATCAACATTCTCCCCTTGCTCTATGGCAGCTGCGAGTCCCTTGATCATGCCCTCCTGATACGGATCATTCGCTAATCTCGAGACGCAGGGTGGGCAAGAAGGCCGGTGAATACGACGTTCGTAGCGCTGCCGAAAGACATCGACACCTTTCTCCATGGCAGTGGCAGAGTCTATCCTCCGGGCGAGCCGGTCCGGACGGAAGGGGAATGGCCATAGCCTTGATGCGTCGGACTGATCCGCCGTGGCAAAGTGGATGAAGTCGCGAATCTGCATCTCGGACAGCTGGAAGATACTCCACCGGCCGACGGGGTGGATGAATGCATCGTTGCACTAGTCGTCTGGTTAGTCATGGCCTTAAGCTATCTTGGGAGGTGCGAGTTCGCATTATACCTCTTGTCCAGATTCTCCCCGATGAAAGAGTACGACGCCTCCAAAGACGGCCCATTCTGCCCAGTACCCTACCATGCTAGCTACACCGTGGGGGTAATCAGTGTGAAATCTGTAGGCCGCATGGAATAGGTCAATAGGTGGACGGGGCGGCAGGTTAATGCGAGAATAGTACGAGGGTCTCTCTGGTGGTGCTGGACGTCGGTTTATCCCGTTGTCGGCTCTTAAGGAAACCTGGGCGGCCATTTCGTGTATTGCCAGGGCCGTCATTTCAAGAAGACGGAGTTTAAACGGGCGAGATCCGGGAACTGTTTCCCCGTAGCTCTGTACTGCCTGCATGTATATATATACATGTAGTCGTCATAGTGTGAGAAATGTTGTTTAGGGTTTAGATCTCGACACATTCAACGGAACTTGTCGAATGGTATAGCGGGCGGGGAGACCTCACCTGACAATTAAGATCAAGAGACCGTGCTTCAAACTTGGCGGCAAACGAGTCCACCATTCTGGCCGCCTCGGAAGAGGGCTGCTTATTTTGATCAAAATCGGCCCTCCGTTGGCCGTAGTAGTCACGGTAATTATCGCGAGCCGGAACGCCGTCGACAATCTCGGCAAATGTTCGCCTCACGTAATCTGTAGAGCAAATATTCCATATAGCATGTTGGAGACGTTCGATATGCTGTTGCGTAAGAGTCCTGAGGGATGTGCGGTCGTATTTCGGTGACGCCATATTGACAAGGCCTGAGAGGGGGGCGGGGGAGAAGGGTTAGTGGTTTAATGTAGGAATAAGAGGGAGTCGTAAGAGCATGGATTGAAGCGCCGTCAGGTGGAGCTGGTGGTCAACGAAAAGAGACGGGCCTACCAGATAGACGGGCAAGGATCCGCAAGTAGTCAACGACGTCTGCCAGTACCGTGCGTGATCTGCCCCCACCCCTCCAGCTTCTATCTAATGAGTCTCTAGACATCTAATGCGATATAAAATTTAGGCTTTATATTCCTATTTAGAAGAATTAAAGGCCCGGTCGATCCTAGGAGCACGCAGCACGCGGGAGCCTATTCGTACTAGACTACGGACACTAGACGACACATATTGTCTCGATAACTGCAAACGACTTAGTCTTCCGCTGCAGACGAACTGAATTTAACGTCTCCCTGTCGCAGTTGAGGGCTATTTCGAATAGGCCCCAGATTAGGCTTGCCGCACGGTAACTGTCAGAGACCTCGAGCTAGGAGCGTTCATGTGGGATCATCTTATATAGTAGCTTATCCCATGTTCGCCGAAAGAGCGCAAGAGGGGAGCATCGAGTCTTAGGGTTTGGGAGTTTCAATGATAACCGCTGTATTAAAACATGCATTCCTACTCAAACTTCACAAACAATAGACGGCCAGAGAAGCACAACATGACAAAGATCTTGCCCCGCCCAACCGCCAGCCTGGGCCGATGATCCGGAGCCAGCCAAATCATCCTCTCCCCATTCTTCAGTACCCACTCATTCTCTCTGTCCATAGTATACTCTGTGTCTATCCAAGAGCTCCTCCCATCGGGTGACGGTTCGACACTGCTCATGAGATGTGGCAGATCCTTCTGCTTCAAGTCCACTGTCCCAGCGTCAATGTGAAGCACAGTGTGATCCGACGGGTGGAACGCAATGTCCGTGAAGCCTTGTTCAATGACCAGAGTGTGGAGCACCGCTCCCGTCTCCACATCCCAGACCACTACGGTCCGGTAGTTGTACCCCGCGAGAACCCGCTTCGAGTCCGCGGAGAAGATGGGAACCTGCGGCATGATGTCTTGATAGTCCTCATCGTAGCGGCGGAGCGTGCGCACGCACGTTCCTGTCTCGGTGTCCCAGATCCTGATGTCGGTCGCCTCACAGGCGGCAAGATACTTGGACTTGGTGTCTGGCGAGAAGGCCAGATATTCCACCTGGATGTCGTGGGGAAGTGCGTAAATCTTTTCCCCCGTGGCCACGTCCCATATCCTAACGTCGGCATCTGTCGAGCTCGTCGCAAGGCGTTTTCCATCCGCGGAGAAGGCCGCGTCAACCACAATCCGCTCGTGGGCAAAAGTCTGCAGGCATACCCCCGAGGTCGCATCACACACCCTCGCAGCGTTGTCGTACGAGGCCATCACAAAGGTCTTGCCGTCTTCGGAGAAGACAAGTGCCGTCACAAAGATCTCAGGGGCTATCGCAGACTCCGTGGGCGTGCTCATGGTGGAAATGTCCCAGATCTTGACCGTGTCATCTGACGCGCCCGACACGAGGCGTTGGCCGTCGGCCGAGAACTCCACCGAGAGGGTCCACTGCGTGTGGCCTTGGAGTGTCTGAAGGCAGGTTCCCGTGCTCGCGTCCCAGACTTTGACTACCTTATCGTCTGAAGCAGAGGCAATGCGCTTGCCGTCTGCCGAGTACACGGCTGCGTTGATCGACCCGGTGTGGCCTTCGAGTGTAAGCACACGCTCTTTAGAAGCGAGGCTCCAGATCCTGACGACATCCAACGTAGACCCAGACGCAATGTGCGAGCCGTCCGGCGAGAAGGCCAGCGACGACACCTCACCTCCATAATCCTCCAGGTAGTCTAGGCACTCTCCACTCTCCACATCCCAGATCTTGATGTTGGTAAAGTCAGCACTTGACGCCAGCCGTGAACCATCCGGCGACACGGCAATTCTTTTCGGCAAATGGCCCTCCTCCACAAGTGTGCGAACACAAACGCCCGAGTCCACGTCCCAGATCTTGATGTTATCATCATCCGATGTCGAGATAACGAGCCGAGTGCCACAGGCTGCCACTGAGTTCACGACATCGGTGTGGCCCTCGAGTGTCCGGAGACACACACCTGTTTTCAGATCCCAGATCTTGATCGTGTTATCGCCCGAAGCCGAGGCGAGACGCTCGCCAGAAAGGAATGCAATGGACCTGACATCCCCCTCGTGTCCCTTGAGGGTGCGGAGGTTGGCACCCGTCGTCGGATCCCACAGCCTAATAGTTCTGTCGCTAGATCCAGAGGCCAGGTATTGTCCAGAGATGGCGACGGTATTCACCGAATGGTCGTGGCCATCAAGCGTCTGGAGGCATTTGTCCCAGTTAGTGGCCAAGGGAGGATCGGAAAAGACATTTATCCACGAAGGGTCCTCGTGCTTGAACAGCTTTCTAATAGAACTCTCTCCAGGACTGAATATCAGGGCCGAGACATAGGCCTGCAGGGGAGCATTCTCGATGGACCGCTTATTCGCGAGCAGAAAGCGGCGTGCGTCCTCGAGGAGCGCGCGAACGTCCTGTGTTGCTGCCTTTTCCTTCACAGATAAAAGGTTTAGCTTCATGTCCACTAGACAGATACAAAATGAATCATTAGGTTGACTTACCACGAAACCCTCGAGCCTGTACATTGCTGTAACCGCAGCGGACAAGCTCCCCAGAACACCGAGAGATTCCAGCCAATACAGGTACTTGTTCTGGAAGAATGTTACAACACCGCCATTGCCCTGCAGACTCTCGCCTGCCTCTTTGGTGCCCGATTCGCATAAATGATCAATCCAATACAGGCAAGGATACTCCACTCGGGTGAGTGGCTCGAGGTCAGTCGGCTTGATGTCGTCGGCAGAGGATCCTGGACCGTCCAACTTGCAAAGGTTTCGTTTCAGAACGTTGGAGAGTGCTTCGAGCGACTTGGAAAAAATGGAATGATGAACCTGTTCCACCCCCAAGGGCGCGCTTTTGACCAAAAAGTCCTTTGCCGACTGGTGGATAAGGTACACAACACCGGCCCTCAGAGTCAGGAATGAGCCGCAAGACTGGATAATATCCGGGAGGTCCCCATAGTCGTCCTCTTCTAGCGATTCCGTATACAGCTTCAACTCGTCCAGCTTGAGAGGCTGGTAGACAACAGACACAATGGACAGGATCTCCTGGCAGATCTGGGCATCGGCCGACTCGGCAATCTGCTCCATCATGCGCGCGTACAGGGAGTCAAGACCCTTGGGATAGGCCTTGAGCTTGTTGAGCGTGTGGCGCTTCCGCTGGACACTCGGATCTTGCAGCTCGCGATACACTAGCGCCACCCACAGGAAGGTGCCGTCTGCATTCTCCACCAAGTGGTTACGGACCGCTTCCACAGTGTCGGCGTCGTATCGCTTCATGACCTTGAGCTTGTCCACAATGTGGGAGATGTAGACGCTCACAGCATCGGAGACGACCTCGTTGTTCAGCTCGATCTCAATGCGCTCCTCCTTGGTCGCAATAATTTCCCCAATGCTCTGCCAGTTACGACTGGACACAATCCACTTGGCGTTTGTGCTTGCAATGAAGTCCAAGAGCTGCTCGCGGCCGGTGGTGCACTCATCGAGGGCGTCGATGATGAGGATCGTGTCGGACATGGCCGGGTCATCCAGAATATCCGTCAGGATGTCGCACATGGCATTCCAGGCGTTGAAGCCCTCGAAGAGCTGCTTTCCCGCACGGTCATACTTGTCTCGGACATGTGTGATGAGGGACGGGTTCTGGTCGACAAGGCAGTATATGATGCCACGCAGAACGGCCGTGGCGTTGCTCAGCTGCGCCTCGGTCGCCTGGCAGAAGAAGTAGGAGAGGGACTGGCCTGCGGCCTCTAGCTCATCGATTATACCGCACAGAAGCATCGTCTTGCCCCTTCCAGGGTCGGCCTTGATCCAAAGTAGCGGTGTATCTTTGGGGTCTTTCGAACCGCGACGCCAACGGAGAAAGTCATCGTTGTGCAGGATCCACGAGTAGGAATCCTTCAGAAGACCGCCCTTAGTCTCTTGAACTCGAGCTTTGCTGTAGCGAGGATCCGTTTCAAACAGGTCCTTCGCGCACTTCTTGTCCTCGCTGTCCTGGTACCGTCTCTCCTGCTTCTCCGTCTGGTCTTCAATGGCCGAGTGTATTCCCCGGAGGCTTGTCTCCATCGCAACAGATGTGTCGAGGATGCCCTGAAGCTGCAGCTTGCTCTCCTCAGAGTTGTAAACCTCCATGTCTTCCTTCACGGCAGCCTCTGCTGTCTGGATGCCGCTAAGCTGGCCGCCCCAGTTGTCGTATTTCACGAGGTCCCTGCCCAGCACGGCAAACCAGTTGCGGTAATAGAGACACACGCTCTTGATTTGGAACGAGAGAAGCTTCTCATAAAGTTGGATAATGTGGCCCTCGAGCTGGCCTCGAAGACCTGCCTGAGACGCCCGGTCCTTGGCCTTGCTATCGTCCAGCAGCAGGGGAACCAGATTCCAGTACCATTCCATCCTCGAAAGAATGTACGAGATGCCCGCGCGGTTGTTGCTGGCTTCGGAGATGGGGTTTGAGATGATCTTGGGCCACTGTTTAGCCTCGCGTTCTTGTTCTCGAAATCAAACATTCGGGGGTTAACAAAAGGTCAACTTTGATTGTGCACATACCTCTAGACCCAGGCAGACGCCAACCCAGGCAACAGCCGCCTGCGGAGAAGCCTGGACCGACTTGTCCACGATGCCCCTCACTGCCTCAACGACGTTCAGGCCTTGACCCACGGCGCCCTTGAGGTCTGCTTGTTTCTTGGTGCGTTGAAGCCCGAGCTGGACAAGGGCCTGCATCTGCGCGGTGCGCGCCTCCTTGGTGTCGCCAATCTCATTCCTCGGTGCGTCAGACGGGTGGTTCGACTTTGTGGAGTCGTCGTTGCGATGCAGCTCGGCCGAGAGGATCTTTTCGTACGAATCGATCAACTTGGGGTTGCCTATTTTGAGATTGTCGTAGGCCTGGTTCCAGATCCTCTCCTGGAGAGTGGGGACTGAGACTTCCTCGACGGTCACATTGTGGTCGGCGGGTTTGGGTTGAGGCGCGGCCGCCGATTTCTGAGAGGCCTCAGGCGATGCGACAACGGTCACGGACGGCGTTGGTGAGGCCTTTTGAGATGATGAGGACGGTGAACCGGAGCGCAATCCTTTCTTGAGCTTGGATTTGAATCCAGAACCAAAAAGTCCCATTGTGGCGGCAGGAGCAACCCACAGGTGCAGTCGGCAAAAGAGGAAAGCACGGTGAGGCGGCGAACTCACGTGCAGACAGAATCGTTGCTTCAATGTCTTGAGAGCAATTGAACATAAACATAAACGAATGGTTTACGGACTGGAGTAATCTTGAGAGACGCGTCACGGGGGAGTGGGTTATTTGTGAACTGCAGATGACGACGCCAGCTCTTCAATTGGACTCTTCCAGCCTGTCGGGCATTATTACGCCAAGCATCAAATGATGGGAGCCCACCGTAAGCTGCATGTGCATGGCAGCATGGGGACCTGGAATATTGCTGACACGCATCTATAGCGTTTCGGGATGCTGATCACTGCGGGGCAAGCCGGCGATGCAAGAGTCCAAGACTCCAAGTCAAAGTCAGCTTGTCAGCCTCGTCTGTCCCTGTTTGGATTTGGGTGTTACAAGCCTGGCAAGTCGCTCCGCATTCAATATGTGGATGCCCGCTATTAATAGCCGGTTATTCTCGACCGGACCCCGGTCATGTCATCGTCTTCAGCCCATGGGCTATGAATCCAGATCAGTTGTGCTCTGTTCTGAAAGGCTGGAAATGTGACGACTCGGACATGGGTCTCTTCGAAAACGTGATGTTAATTGAATACATCAAATGTATTAATAGGTAACATTTATTGATCATCCATCTACATGTCCTCGTGAAACTGAAAATAGTCCACGTTTTCTTCACTAGCTCTTTTCGCTCGTCTCTCTGCCCGCTTCTCGTCAGCGAGACTTGAATACCTCTCCAACTCCTTTCTTTCCTTGTATTCCTCCAGGCTTTGTACCGGAATAACCGCGGGGTCAAAATCCGACACGGCCTTCCATTCGTAGCCGTCGCCCAAGGTAGATCCATTGACTTGGTGAACGAGGCGTTCCAGGGATTCCAGATCCCGTAGACATACCCAGCCGTATATATTTTGCCTCTTAATCCCAACCGCCACTGGTTCAAAGGCTGAGAATAGATCAAAGAGCTCTTGTGTTTTGAGTTCGATCGCGCCTTCAGCGCGGTATATTCTCGCCGTGTAGGGGTACATTTCCTTAGGGAATGGTCGCAAGCCATACCACAGTTTCTTCTGCTCGGCCGTCGGGGGTGGTTTGCGATAGCTTCTCTTCTTCTGTGTATAACCGGGTGGTAACCTGGCGATGTTGAGAGTTCTCCCCTTCTGATGTACTGTCGTGAAGTGGGCCAACAAGGCAGCTGCCCGTACCGTGTCGGATGCCGCGTTGTGGTGTCGCGTGGCCCGGCCAAAAACTCCATCTTCGAATCCGCAGGCAAGCAATGTCATGTGCAGGCTAGGCGACTCGTGGCCTCCATCTGGTCTAGTATTGGCTTCACCGGCTATGTCCTGCAGGTCGAGCCAGGATTTGAAATGCCTAAGCAGATTTGGGTAGAGATTGGAGAGTATGCGGAACTCAAAATCGAAGCTGAACACAGTCAATATTAGAGGTATGCCCATATTTGTATTGGGTGCGCCATTGTCGCAGCTCGAGATCAAGGGCTGGTTGTAGTGCTTCTGCATAAACGAAGAGATTAGACTGGATATTGTCTGCTCGATCTTGTCGTCTTGGATGTCGTGCCTCTGTCCAAAATGCTGTCTCTCTCGACCATGCTCTTGTCTCTCCCGTCCAATCACTCGTATCCAGTGAGTCTCTATCCCCAATGAGTGGCTCGGGGTCTCCAGGTTGTTGGGCAAATCCATGTGGATGTGCATATCTTGAAGGACTGGAACGAGAGATATGCCGATCTCGGCAGGTTTTGAATCATCAAAGCCCCATGGTTCTGCATCGATGATGACAAACACTGACTGTGTTGCAGCCTCTTTCAACGTCGCAAGGTCCGGGATGTAGGACTCGTAGAGCCTTCTCCAGCTCCTTGTTTGGAAACCTTGTGGATCTTGTTTGTACGGCATATTTAGTATTGTACAGAATGCCGTATGGCATGGTGAGCGGTATCGATGATGATGATGTCTGGGAAAGTAAAAAACCTCATTTGATGCCTTCAATTTTCTTTTCTACCCGAAAGAATAAAGGTCAACTTACCTCAATGTTGACATTAACAAGCACGTGCCGAGACGTTGTGTGAGAGTTTCAAGTTTTTCCCGGTCTTTAAGTTGTCGCATAAAGTGCAATATACCACTTACAAAGGTTAACAGATGTACGTGAGTGCAAAAGAGAGCTATTTTGAAGTCGCTCCTCAATACCCAAGAAACGTGTCGTAATAAGGGTTCCTAAACGGTACATGTACAACAAAAACCTGTCGTATCTTTAACATCCCGACCACAGCCATCACGAACCTCTCTGGTGGTGTGAGCTTAGTTGAGTGACCGATAAAGCGGTGAGGGGTACGAGTATTCATTCATTCACTCCGCACATGTACCAAGTCCAACTTGTCTCGTCCACAATCCCTTGCTTAACCCCATATGCAAATGCCAAATGGACTCCATCTTATTCTTTTTCAGGCCTGAATTCACGTGGCATAGCCGCCGACGACGGCTTACCGTCTCCGAAACAATGCCGCCCGTCCCACCTTACCCGGGACGGTGGCGTCGAAGAGCGTGGGGTAAAGTGCACGCAGCTCTCCACCATGTCTCGCACCACTACTGCAAGTGGTACGACAGAGGTTTTAATGCTCACATTCTTCAACTTCCCTTTGGCCTTGTGTTAAAATGGCATGACCGAACGAGCATTGAGGAGGCCATCTCCATGCAGATGGCCCGGGCAGCCGGGATGCCTGTCCCCATGGTGCTCTCCTGCGGGGAGCACCCCAACCATCCTTTTCAGTTCCTCTTCTCCGTATTAATGACAAGATTTCCCGGCCTACCCCTTTACAACTGCTCCGATCCTCTACTTGTCGAATCCGAGGACCCATGGCTCTTTGAGCTGCGAGAGTGCGTGGCGGCCATGCGTCCGTGGAGCCCACCCGACCCCGAGAGAGTCAGCTCGCCGATTGGAACTGCGATACGAAGTTCCCGTGTGCCGAATCACCTCATGGGTCCCTTCATGAACCGTTCACTACGGCTATGAGGTTTGGGGTGAATAGGTGGTGGTATAAGGTGGCTTCTTGGATGGGTGGTGACCAGTATAAATCGGAACTACGGTCCGATATTGCTCTCAACTCATTAATAGTCGACTCTTACATTGCATTTTAGATTAGATATATGTAGTATGCTGTGTACATACCTCATGACCTTGAACTTCAATGTTCAATGGTCGTCACCAAACCTGCGCCGTACTTCTACCCTGTATACCTGTACGCAGTTTATTGTCATGACTTCATGTATGCAGTCATAGCAAGAAGTGCTTTCTTATTACTTAGACGGGAATGACAGGAAGGAAATAAAACATTTTTTGGGGTTGTTCCGCTATAACATATTCACTGGTTGAAGAGAGGAAATGAAGGCATCGCGGTCGACCCAGTCACCCAAGTAAAGGCGAGATTCGTAGCATTTCCAGAGAGTTTTAAGGTACTGCGGTTTCGCCTTACGACAGAACGCCCCTCACATTTAGCCTCACTATGAAATGTCTGTACCAATAGTCTGCAGCTCCTGCAGCCAACCCTGTTATCACAGCCTATGAGGGGTCGTCACGATCCTTCCGGCGCCCTCTGCGGCACAGACAAAGAGGGGCTGGTTCAGTGCATATACTGTTGGGTATCCCTCCATGGACCACCGTCCCGCTGCTCTCCTCTTCACCATCCCCCGAAGAGAAAACACGTTTCAACCATAGCAACGACCTTGCCTCCTCAGAAACAGCCGATGCCATGTCCGACGAAAACAACGACCACCAGACTTGACGGCGTCTTCGAAAATGTCTCCGGGGTATGATGCGTCCCAAGGGGCTGATCCACAGCCAGCCGGCGAGCGACCGAGCCAGCACCAAGCCTTTAGCAATTCCGGCTCGCGCGATCAGTACAATGTCCCAGGCGGGACACAGAATATCCACCACGGCCAGGAAATCAATATGAACGGGGCCGTTATCCAGGGGCCTGTGAATATTGGTGAGTGCCGGTCCCTTCTTTCCCTCCGTCCCTCCGTCCCTGCGACTTTCCAGAGCCATAAACATCGATGCTGACAATGGAATCTTGCACGAACATGTTTCGATAGACAACGGTAAACCTGTCGACTTATATAAAAAGTGTCTGCAATCTCTGGCTTTTCCTGGAATGAATAGTCGGGCTCATGACATCGGGGATGCCGCAACTGGAACATGCAAGTGGTTACTTTCCCACGAAGAGTACACTTCCTGGTCCACCAGCGACGGAGGCCTTCTCTGGATCAAAGGATTGCCAGGTTCCGGAAAGTCAACATTGCTCCGACATGCCCTTGACCACATCACTGAATCGAGACCGGATCCTGGAAACCCGGATCTTGAAACCCCGAATATCGGAAAAGATGCTATAATACTTTCCTTCTTCTACCACGGCCGAGGCAACGAACTGCAACGGAGCCCCCTCGGTCTGTACCGTTCCCTCCTTCATCAACTCAACCAAATCGATGGTGCCCTATCGAGCGTTGTGTCTCTTTTCACGAGTAGTTACCCGTCCCTTGGCGACACGTTTGAGTGGCGTCTTCCCGAACTTCGACGCTTGCTTAAAGCTGCCTTTCGGAAAATTCTGGAAACCCGCCCGATCTGGCTCTTCGTCGATGCTTTGGACGAGTCCGGCAGGGACAATGCGGTGGACGTCATGGACCATTTCAGAGATCTGGTTCACGATTATGGACGGGAGGGCTTGAAGCGCTTTTATGTCTGTTTCACTTGCCGTCACTATCCCAACCTGCCGGTCCACCGCCACCGTAACGAGCGCAAGATAAGCGTGGAAAAAGAAAACGACCAAGACATCGCGACTTTTGTCTACAACAGACTCGAGTCATCCATTGTCGGGGACGCATCGACAATCTTGTATATGGTTACGAGTCGGGCGAAGGGAGTCTTCCTCTGGGCCTGGCTGGTCGTGAGGGAAATCCTTGATCAAGAGAGTCGCGGTGCGACAATGGCACAGATACGGGCTGCCATTACCCGTGTTCCCGAGGATCTCGATACCTTATATCTGCAGTTGATCGGAAATATGGGCATCTGGTCTCTCAAACTCCTCCAATGGGTCTGCTTTGCTGTTCGACCCTTGGACTTGAACGAGTGGCGATGGGCCGCAGTCTTGGACGCCAATTATCAATATCGATCTTTGTTGGAATGCGCCAACTCTGATGACTTTTGTTTGAGTGACCAGCAACTATTGAAACAAGTACGCGAGCTCAGCTGTGGCCTTGTTGAGGTCACGGACAGCAATACGATACAGTTCATCCACCAGACCACCAGGGACTTTTTTCTCGAGAAGGGTCTTGCCACCTTGACCCAGAACCTGGATCCAATGGTGAAGAAGACTGGTTGCGAAGTGGAAGCCGAAGCACACTGCCGATTGTCGAGAAGCTGTATACGATATATGGCAATGGAAGAAATAGTCCAGCGTGCATCACTCGACTTGGACGGAAAAAGGGACGACAAGTTTTCGGACGAATCGTCTTCTAAGTTCCCTTTCCTTTGGTATTCAGTCAGAAATTGGCCTATGCACGCAAAGGCCGCCGAGAGGGCTCGTGCCACGATCTGGAATGGACGTCCCTTGGATTCAAGTTTTGGTCCGGAGCTTACACAGGTATATGTGAAGCTCAGACAGATGTATGGTATCGTCTATCAATTGGGCCTAGAGTTGAATTGTGGGGCCAGTTTTCTACACATTGCATGCTATTTTGGGCTTATAGCACCTTTGAAGCAGATGCTGCAGGGAGGAACGAAGTACGCAGTCGAAGCCTTTGCCCAAGATGACGGTGGACGGACCCCGCTGTTGTATGCAGCGGCGAACGGGCACATAGTTGCTGTCGAGTGTCTACTAAAACATGAATATGGCAATATTGGTCTTGGGATGGCACGACATTCTCGACTGGACATCGCGGATAAAAGAGGCCAGACTCCTCTCTCATGGGCTGCAGCTGAAGGCCGTTTAGATACAGCCCAATTACTTCTCGAATGGAGCGCTCAAGTTGACTCTATTGACAAAGAAGGTCGGACGCCTCTATTATGGGCTGCAGATATGGGCGACAAGAATATAGCTTTATTGCTTCTCGATCGGGGAGCCCGAGTCGACTCTACAGACCAAGATGGCCGGACGCCTCTCTCATGGGCTGCAGATATGGGCCACAAGAATATAGCTTTATTGCTTCTCGATCGGGGAGCCCGAGTCGACTCTACAGACCAAGATGGCCGGACGCCTCTCTCATGGGCTGCATATATGGGCGACAAGAATATAGCTTTATTGCTTCTCGATCGGGGAGCCCGAGTCGACTCTACAGACCAAGATGGCCGGACGCCTCTCTCATGGGCTGCAGATATGGGCCACAAGAATATAGCTTTATTGCTTCTCGATCGGGGAGCCCGAGTCGACTCTATTGATACAGATGGCTGGACTCCTCTCTCAAGGGCTGTATGTGGGGGCCACACAAACACAACTTTATTGCTTCTCGATCGGGGAGCCCGAGTTGACTCGATAGACCAACAAGGTCGGACGCCTCTCTCATGGGCTATCTTGTCCAAGAAAACGGAGGTATTCAAACCACTTCACGCTTTAGCAACGGTGCTCCTTGACAGAGGGGCCGATATTAACCACCGTGACAAGGATGGCCGAACTATATTGTCTTGTTATTACGCAGCGAACAATGATCCTAAGAAGTTCTTGCCTCTTCTTCTTAGAAGGGGTGCTCTGGTGGATATTCCGGATAATCTTGGACGAACGCCAATTGACTGGGCTACGGAGGGGATGGAGGTCGACGGAGACGAGGTCGATAAAGATGATCGATGAAGATAAGGTTTTATGGATATGTCCGTGTGAGTCGCGGGCTATGTCGATAGCGACGAAATGCTATATCTGGACAATGAGAGGACATAGAGAAGAGTGGAGGGCATGGCGACGGCGTTTGGTTGCTTCAGTCTTCCAAGAATGCAATTGCATCATGTAAATAACAATGGGAATGTTTAGCAATATGGAAGTTTATCCAGGTTCTGGAGACAACGTTGAACTTGTATGTAGGATTAAGATTTGTGGTAAGTTGCTCAAACACTGTCTTTTCTCTTCCGTCCTTTGTACGCCGCGGGATAAAATCGACGCAATGCCCCTGGTCAACACTGTACGCCGTACCAGACAATTCGCCGGTGACATCAAAGCGTAGTATCTGCACGTAACAGCGCATGTAACGCAGGCCCTGTCTGAAACCCCTGCGTGCACTGCATATCACCGAAGCTTGTCCTTGAAGGCATGTCCTGGTAGACATGAGGCTCTTTACTACCCTCAAGTTGACCCTTAAAGTCTTTTGAGCATTGCGGTTTCCGTAAAGTTACTGGGCCTCTTTTGGTCTTTGGCTTGTAATGTCAACTCAATTGTGGGTAACTCTAAACGCAATTGTACGTGAGTTCCCTGCGAAACCGTACCTAACTGCTCATACGTTGTGCAGAGCGATAATATCAATTTAAATAAGAATGAGAAGACTCTGTACAGTGGGTGAGGTATTACCTGCCCTGGCTCCTTGGCCCTTGGCCCCCAACAAAATAAAAACGGTAATTACCATTCCGCGCTCTTTCTGGGATTGAATACCGAGACCATGGGGGACTGAACAGTGAAAACCGTGACTCGCGCCGAGAGATCGACAAGTGGGCCATCTAATCAACGGGCTTAAGTCTTGACTCGTCGCTGAGCCCTGGTATACTTACAGCGCTGTCCTTGGCAAGGGTTGCCCCGCTCGCAATATTACCTTACCCGTACGTGTAGTTTTGTAACTATCCGTAGTACCGACGAGTCGGAGCACAAATGAGACGAAGATTCCGAGACTGAGACTCTCCGTCTGTCTGCCCCCATGTCCAGTACCGGTGGATGCTGCCATGTGACGGTGGGCCCGTGGACAAATGGCTCACGGAGTCACGGCAGATGGACCACGAGAGGAAGGTCGCCTTTGCACCACGGAGTACAAATACGGAGCATGCTGCTTCCATAATCCAATGTAGACATTGAAACCACGAAGTTATGTATGTCCTCTCTACCATTGAAGTTATGGAGTAATATGTCTGTTTATGTGTGACTCTGTATTGTGATTTACGCCGTTGCGTCCATGACAGGAATTCAGCCCGTGGTTAGTGTCCGAGCTAGACGGGCTAGCATGGGAAACGAAATGACCTTCCTTAGTCTTGCTAGTTCCATTGTGAAAACAGGAACAACCTGTCGCTAGCCCTTTCAACGGTTTTCTAGAAGGCTTGTCGTCCTAACAGAAACACAACTAGCAGAGGTTCAAAACCATGACTCGGTCGGGTCTGATGAACCGTTGGCATGACCTAAAGCTGAACAAAGACATTCATTCCGAGTCAGATTTATCCTTTTCCTCGGCTCATGCACGTGCTCGACAGTTGCAGGTCTACGAGTACTGGTAAGTAAGTAGAAATGATGAACCCCGCAAGCACAGCCCGGCCTCATGCATGTCTCACAGGATTCTGGGGGGGGATGACAAGAGAATGCGGGGAGACCGAGGTCGAGTTGTCGTTGGCGGCTCGTCGGGTAAAATACATGTGCATGCCCACGCGAATACTCCGTACAATACGAGAAGAAGATGCGAGAAGCCCGATATGGCAATATTCGGTATTAGCTGGATTTCGATATTGATATGGACAAGAAGAGAACATTGGATACACAATTGACTGATCTCTGCGAATGAAACTGCCGCTTCGTACCCTAACCCACGATGGCACAAGCCATGCTGCACGAACCCTCTCAGATGATTCTTTCTCGGCACTTCCAGCCACTGACGCAAGCCACGCCGACGTCTCCACAAAGTACCTACATTGAAGTACTCCGCACATCGAAAGTAATAATACGAAGTATACGACTATGCGACTTCGTAACGATCGTCGTCTTCTCCTCCTTACTCTGCACTCGTACTCATAGAAAACCTCGGCTTGTTCCACTGAACTCTACCTCTCGCTCACACACTAGACATCACCTGGACAATCAGCATTCTTTGTCGTTTACATGTGCTTCGTTTTCTATAGTTTCCCCTCCTTTCGAAGTCGCCAGATGGCTAAACAGTTGCCCTCCATTCCGTCTGAAGATGAATGACCCCCATGTACCTTGGTTTCTAATATGACAAGTACCAATGTTAATCGGTCTCGGGTCACTCTCCATCTCCGGGTAATAACATAGGATAACAGGGATGAAAAGACCATGCCAGTGATTGATTGCTGATCTCTACGTATTCTCCGCACTTTGTACAAAATGCTCTCTTCCGTATGCTCAACCCTTCCCGTCACTCCACCCGGTCCTGGGACTTGCCGACAAGTCATTCCGGTCATGGGACTCGATGATCAAGCATCCCATGAACCTTTAGCTTCAGGAGAAGATGAGCTGGACTCCACGAGTAGAGAGCCACGTACGACTCGGTACGAGTACTCCGTAGACTTTTCCTTTTGCCTTACGGCCCCATAAGAAGAGCCTAGTGTCCCTCTCCCCACCCCTGGAAGCCGGTCTAAGTGAGATTTGACCCATAAGGCATTCCCCACCGATGTAAATGAGAGCTAGCTCCGAAGTACACATGGACATACATGAACGAGTGCTGCTCTTGCCCTTTTCAGATCCTAGTCCAACTTGAAAGCGAATAATCCGTACGGAGTGCGGGTGCTATTAGTAGGCAGTGATCGCTCCTTCCCGCGGTTCCGGCTCAGCGGTTTCCCTACCTTCTCAGCTTCTCAGGGCCATCACCGTCTGCCTCATACCACTTCAAACTACTATCTCTCTGTGAAAATGAGGCCCACGCGCAGTCTCTGGGTGCTCGGAGCCCTCGCTTCCGCAGTTGGGGCTCTCCCGACCGCCGAGACGGAACCCACGGAGCCAGCTCTTGGACTCGACGACAGGGCCCTCTCAGAGGTCACCATCGACGCACCGGCCGGGACCATTGTCGGCGCCAAAATCCTCGGCATCGAATCCTTCCGCGGCATCCCCTACGCCACACCGCCCGTGGGCAAGCAGCGACTCCGCCCCCCGAAGCGCCTCGAGACGACACTGGACGACTTTGACGCGACGGGCATCGAGGCCGCCTGCCCGCAGATGCTGGTGTCGAGCTCGAGCTCCGACTTTCTCTCCAAGGTTGGGTCATGGGCGCTGCAGCTGCCCGTGTTCCGGGCCATCACAGACCCGATCCAGGGCCAGGAGGACTGCTTGACGGTGTCGGTGCAGCGGCCGGCGGGCACCAAGGAGGGCGACGACCTGCCCGTGCTGTTCTGGATGTTTGGCGGGGCGTTTGAGTTGGGGGCCACGACGTACTACGACAGTCGGGGCCTGCTGAACCAGGCCACCCAGGAGGACCAGCCGTTCATCTTCGTGGCCGTCAACTACCGCCTCGCGGGGTGGGGATTCATGCCGGGAGCGGAGATCCTGGCCGACGGCGCGGCCAACCTCGGCCTGCTGGACCAGCGCATGGCCCTGCAGTGGGTGGCCGACAACATCGCCTCGTTTGGCGGCGACCCAGACAAGGTGACCATCTGGGGCGAGTCGGCGGGGGCCATCTCGGTGTTTGACCAGATGGCCCTGTACGGTGGCGAGGCTGAGTACAAGGGCAAGCCGCTGTTCCGAGGCGCCATCATGAACTCGGGCAGCCTGACGCCCTCGGAGCGCGTCGACAGCCCCAAGGCGCAGGCCATCTATGACGGCGTGGTCGAGGCGGCAGGGTGCTCGGGATCCAACGACACGCTCGAGTGCTTGCGTGACCTCGACTACGAGGACTTCCAGGACGCCATCAACACGGCGCCTGCCTTCGTCGGCTACTCGTCGGTCGCGCTGTCCTTCTTCCCCCGGCCCGACGGCGAGATCATCCCCGAGAGCCCCGAGCTGATCGCCCAGTCCGGGCGGTACTACGCCGTGCCCATGATCATCGGCGACCAGGAGGACGAGGGCACCATCCTGTCGCTGTTCCAGTCTAACACGACGGGCACGGACGAGGGCCTGGTCGACTACCTCTCGTCGCTGTACTTCCACGGCGCCAGCAAGGACACCGTCATGGACCTGGTGAAGTCCTACAGCTCGGACAAGTCTGCGGGCAGCCCCTTCCGCACCGGCGTCCTCAACGAGATCTACCCCGGTTTCAAGCGTCTGGCTGCCATCCTCGGCGACCTCGTCTTCACCCTCACGCGCCGCTACTTCCTTACCCTCGCCACGGCCGCGAACCCCGACACCCCTGCCTGGTCCTACCTCGCCTCTTACCACCACAACGCCCCCGTCATCGGCACGTGCCACGGCTCCGACGTTCTCCAGTTCTTCTTTGATGTCATTCCTGACGCGGGTGGCATCGCCCACCGCTCCTACTACCTCAACTTTGTCAACAACCTCGACCCTAATGTCGGTGGCGGTGATCACATCCACTGGCCGCAGTGGTCGGAGAACCAGGAGCTCCTATGGTTCAAGAGTCTGACCCAGCTCGACTACCTGGATGATGACTTCAGGGCTGAGTCGGCCGAGATAATCAGTTCAAACGTGCATCAGTTCCATGTTTGATCGACTACCAAATCAATACCGGGGGGGTAATGGGCGTGTACATACATTAGTACGTATATAATATGGTAGCTGTAAATATCATTGACGAGAGGATGACTTGATTGGCATTGAATATATTCATAAGTAACGCCTGACTCCCATGCTGCCGTCCAGTTCACGTGCCAGCAGCCAGCGAAGCGAGGACAGCCCCTGGCAGGGCCGCCGGAGGCAAAATGCATGTCTCCTTGGTGACGAAAAGGCTTGTATACATTGATGTATTGAACTCTCACACTGATACTACTTGTACTACGTATATCAAATTCACGTATACATATACTATATGTACAGAGCCTTGGTCGGCTCAGAAAGTACAGGCCCAGCCACTGATCCCGGTGCCGCATCAGACTCCCGGTGTTGGACATGCTCCACGACGGCTGAGGGAACAGCCTCGGCCTCGGCCGGCCTGGACAAACCCGGCGGCTGGGCGGGGACGGCAAAGTCCAAGTCCAAGTTGATGGCGTCGGTCGCCGACACCTCGATGAAGCGATTCCCCTCAGCATCCAAGAAGTACTCGCAGCCATCATGCCCACTGCTGTCGCCCTGCAACTCGGCATCCGCGTCGGCATCCGACTCGGCATCGACGGCACACGTGCGCGGATAGTCCTGCAGGCCACGCTTGCCGACCATAGCCCGGCCACTAAAAGTACGGTACTTTGTAATGCCGCCGGTGATGGCGAGGGCGGGGGCAGAGTGGTAGGCCGACGTGTATTGTTGCTTAGAGGGGTTTCTCGCATACCATTGGTCGTCTGTGAGGAGGGCGTAGCCCGGGTCGTTGGGGGCGATCCTGCTGGGCCAGCAGGGGTTGATCCAGAGGCCATCGTCCGAGGCGGGCGGCTGCTCCCAGTGCTTGATCTCGAAGACGGCGTTGGGGATGCGGACACCGACCTCGGTAATGTACGTGGTTGTGCCGCTGGCGATGCGCGTGCTGACGGTCGAGCTCGTCGTCGACACCTTCTTGTCGTTGATGGTTGTCTTGCCCGGCGTCTTGTCCTTGTAGCCGTCGTTCTTCTGACAGAAGCTACCCCAAAGCGACGAGCCGGCACCCCTGTTTTGCGTCCCCGGAACCAGACGGACTACCTGACCAGGCAGGGCCTCCCATTCAATATCCCCGTTGGGTCTGATTCTCCCCGTATCTCGTGCTCTCCAAAAGTATCGCGGCGGCCACTCGTCTCTATCACAAATGCCGTTCTCGGTCCACTCTTTGCCCCAGTCCCAGTGGTGCTGTACCGTTGCGGGAATGGTAGGCATGCTGGCCTGGCTTCCCCAAAAACCCCAGTGATCCGTCGCCAGTCCGTCTTTGTTCGTGTTGGCCGTCGCCCAGCATGTCCACCGCACCATATCGGGCGTCGCCGCGTGCACGCTCATGACGGAACTGTAGTGGTAGCACGCCTGCGCCCACTTAGAGCTGCACGTCACGTCCGGCGTCGTCAGAAACGTCGTCGACTGGGTAGTCGTCGTCACGTCCTTCGTCGTCGGGCAGTTGCCTTTGTTGCTGCTGGTCTTGCGTCTATCCACATGTGGTCGCGCCATCGATGTAGATGGGATCAGATCCAGATCGACGTCACGTTCCACGCCGGCAGGCTCGAGGCCCAAGTCGCGCTTGAACTGGCACGCGTCGGGCTCCTTCTCGTCGTCCTTGTTGCCCTCTTTGCGACAGTTGCCGAGTAGCTTCTGCAGCGAGTCGTCGTGCTTCTTGAACGTGGTCCCCATCTTGCTGACGCCGTACTTTGTCTGGGCTCTCCTGGCTGAGCCGAGGTCGGCGAAGTCGCGGGGCTTGCGGATCCGGCCCGCGCTGAGAAGAGCCATGACGGCCATGCCGGCGTTGGAAGGGTCGTCGACAATCTCGGAGATGCTGAGGGCTGTGTTGCCGATGAGGCCCGCCATGGCAATCATGCGCGCCACCGTGGCGGCGCCGGCGGCCATGGCGGCCAACTCGCCAACAAAAGGGATGAAGAAGAGCAGGGCCGATATGATGTTGATTATGAGAGCCTCCTTCTCCTCCTTGATGATCTCGCCCCCCTTATCCTTGGCATCTTGCATGGACTGCACCGCCTGCGCCAGCAGGAAGACGGGTACCGACAGCACCTGCAGCACGTCACCGTTATCGCCGTCCCAGATGCCCGCCACGACGTCAAAGAACCTGGCCGACATGCTGGACCGGACCTCGCCGAGGTGGTCCTGGATGTTCTCGATGATGTCCTTGGGGTCCGGGATGCTGAATTCGTCATTGAGCTGGGGCATGCCCTCAATTGACAGAATCAGGGTCGGCATGCAGGGTGTCGGTATGTCCTCAACCGGCGGGCAGATGGCCGGGTCGCTCGGATCAGTGTTGAGAGAGTAATCTCCAAAGCGAACCCATTCCTCGGTGGCTCCGACCTGCTCCTCCAGATCCTCCCAAAATCCGTCCTCGTCCCTCAGGGTGAGCTTGATGACGTTTCTCCCCGAGACGGCAAAGTGCCCCTTCATATCGGAGCAGGGGCCCTTCCACGTGCCCTGGCCCTCGACGACCCCATCGTATTCGATGTCGCAGTCAAAGAAGTCCCGGTACTTGCCGTCATGCCAGCTCGTATACTTGGCCATGGACTGCTTGACCTGACCCTCCATGACGCGGCGGTACGCGGCAAAGTTCTTATCGTAGCCATTGTCCACATCCCCGTAGGTGTCGAGAGACTTGGACAGCATCCTCTCTAGTATGGTGATGGCCAAGACGGGCTTGCAGTCGTCCGAGACGTCATCGTCATCGGCGAGAGCTTCTAGATCGCTGTATGACTTGCTCAGCGGACAGCTCTTTCCACCGGAGAGATTGGAGTCGCTACCGTCGCCAATGCCGCTGTCGCCATAGTCCTTGTCGAGGTCGACGGCCCAGTCGGAGACGCCGCCAAAGTTGAGACCCTTGTACCGGTCCACGCGGCCTTCCTTGGTCTTGTCATTCATCCAGGCCACCCACTCTGTGCCCCGATAGACCACCATGTCCGAGTCCGAGTCCGAGTCGTGCCACTGGCGTGCGCCCATGTTCTCCTTATTCCAAAGAATCTCGCGTATCTCCGCCGAAGAGATGTACCCGCTCGTGTCGGTGCAAGGGCCGGGCAGCGAGTTTTGGTTATCGCCCGAGCCGTCAAAGTGACAGGTAGGGCCGGTGCAGCCTTCCTTTGTCATTTTGAAGCTGCGGCCATAGCTCGCGATGCCTACAAAGACCTTGCTTGCCGGCACGCCGGCCTTGGTCACCATGGCCAGAGACAGCATGGTCTCGGTAATGTTGACGTGCGAGCGCAGACAGTTGCCCTCCTTGCATCCGGGGCTCGACCACTTGTTGCCGTAGTCCCACAGCCCGTGAAGGTCGTAGGTCATGTAGACAATGTAGTCTATGACCTTTGCCATGTCCTTGATGGGGAACTGCTTGAGGTACCAGTAGGACGCAGGCGTAGCAATCGACACCGACTTCCCGCTCAGCCTGCGCTTAACCATCTTGAGGAACTCGAGATAGTCGTTGGGCTCGTTTGGGTTCGGCGTCGGGTCAATGCCAGGAATATCCGGGGCGGCAGGGTACTCCCAGTCAAAGTCGATGCCGTCAAGATCGTGCTCCTGGACGAATTTAACCACGTTGGCCGCAAATACGGCGCGATTCTCGGGCCGTACCGCATTGCGCAGGATCGTGTGAGTCGGGCCCTCGGCCGAGAAGGCCCAGCCGCCGAGTGAGACGATGCGCTTGATGCCCGTCATCTTCTTCATGAGCTCGAACTGCGTCTTCAACTCGCCAATCTCGATCTGGAAGTCGCCGTCGGTGACGTTGGGGAAGGCAAAGTGAATATGTGTGTACTTTTTGGTGTCAATGTCAGTGACGTCCATGTTGAGGCACCGCCTGTTCTTGTTCCAGGCCTCAAAGTAGGCTATGCGGGAGAAGCTCGCGGGCGCCACGTCGTTGTTAGTGATGTTTGAGCCGCAGTTGGATATACAGCCGTTCTTTCCGGGCTGAGACGTGCCCGGCGCGCCGTTGTCGGCCGGCGCCTCGACGCAGAAGTCATCGTCGGTACCACATTGGCCCCAGACGTTGCAGCAGACGTTGAGGGGGCAGGGGTTCATGTCGGCCAGATCCTTGTCTCCGCGCTCCTCGCCATCAGGCTTCTGGGGACCACACTGCGCGTTGGATATGGGGTTGGGCATGGGCTGCTTTCCCTTGGACAGACACAACTTTTGCCCAGGCTGGAGGTTTTTACAGCCCGCAAAGCCCCACGTGTTCTTGTTGAACTCCTCAATGTCCTTGGTAGTGATACCATTGTCATCGGCATAGTCCCAGCAGCCCATGTCCTTTTCGACGTCGACCGAATAGCAATAGCCGTCGGCGTCAGGCTGCGGTCGAACTGTGACATGCATGTGGTCAGCCCTGGTTCATCCTTGCATCTGATTCGTATACCATGTGTGGCTGTATACATATGTGTACATGTAGGAGTGCGGCGGCTGTTTTACTTACAGTCTGGTAGATCTCCCGTGGAACAACAGACGTGCTGCTTGGGCTTGAGAGTGTTGCAAAAGGTCGAGGCACCCCCGTTGAACTTGGTGAGTTGCGTGACACTGATGCCACAGCGCTTCGCGATGGCGCTGCAGTCATCGCCGGACTCGACCTTTTCAGCTCGGCATTCAGCTCGACGGTGAAGCGTGCGAGAAGAGAGGTCATCGTTGCCTGCGCCCAAGGTCGTCGAGTTCTTGTCGCTGTCGTCTCCAGCCAGGAGCGAAGGCTGTACCGACCAGAGACCGATGGGCATGTCTTTCCAGTCCGAGGAGAGATCCTGACCGCTGACACACTTGGCATCTTTCCAGTCACGCAGAGCTTCTTGCACCGCGGTGACGTTGCCCTGGAGGTCGGCAATGACACCGATCCTCGAGGCAGAGGAGCGGACTAGGAGACAGTTGTCGGCGGCAAACCGGGCAGCCTCAAAGAAGTCCTTCTTCTCGACTTGACGGGTGAGCTTCTCGACGACGGGGGCAGCGCTCTCCTTATCCACGGCGGATCCGACAAAGAAGCCCGCAATAGACTCGCGCTTCTTGGCGAACATGATGGCCGTTTTGCAGCTGTCGAAACCCTCGAGATGGTTCTGGAGAGTCTCGAGGGCCACTGTGGTGTCGTTGATGCTTCCGTCCACGGGACTGCTATCGTCGGGCACCCACTCATGATAGTAGATGCCCGTCTTGTTCGGGGTCATGTGCATATCCGAGGCGCACGAGGAGTTCGCCTTGGCCTCGGCGCGCTTGGATGGGGTGCCAAAGGTGAAAGGGCTGGGGTCATAGTCCATGGCTTGGATGGTGGCCTGCTCGGATGCCGTGCAGGCCCTGATGGTGATGTGCTTGTCAGGCGTGTAAAGATCCGTGTCCAGCATCGTGTCAAAGAGCATGGGCTCATCGCAACGTCCAAGAGCATCCACTCCGTGAAGGTAGGTCCAGTTGAGAGGGTCCATGCCCGACAGACTGCATCGGATGGGACATGGGTTGAAGGGGCTTGACTCTTGCTGAGCAGAGACTGTTCTAGAGAGGCTCAGCAAGCCTAAGCCTACTCCAGAGAGAGACTGCCACCACATTTCCAAGCGTGGGGCCAGAAAGGAGGAAGAGAATTTGTGGTAGCTGTCATGAATAATAGGACAGGTGGAAGGGACGGAGGACACCTAGGTATATCAAGATACATGTGTGGGAAAAGGGACAGACGAGAGGATTTCCCTCGAGCTTGGTACGAGGGTCACAAAATCAAGCCATGCTCCACGCAACCCAGGGCCCTTTGACATCAAGCTATTTCCAAAGTATTCGGGGTGTCCGTGTGAAGAATAATTGACAGTTTGCCTTGCATTGGTCTGTCTGTACGTGGTCGGCGCAGTCCCGAAGCCCTCTTACAAGGACTGGCTCAGGGGTATCTCGGACATGATGGACTCCTCCCAATGAAGTTTTGATGGGCCCTTTTTTTCACGTCCGAGAATAGAGCATGCCGAACTCACATGTGCCTATAATTATTGGTTTGGCGCGTTGTGACTCTCGTATAAGCGATGGCTTTCGCAGACAGCCAACCGTCGCCGAGCTGGTACCGTCTCTTGGCGGTCTGGACCGCGGCCATACCATTTAAACCACATCACATGCGACGGATACTACATGTATTCTGGCATCACTTGCGAAAGGATGCAACGCGCAAAGGGCCCTCGGCGGTTAACGACTACACCGGACTCCTGCACGTGCGGAACAAGTGGGGAACACGTACCGTTCCTGTATCCGGGGATATACGACATGTACGGAGTGCAGGTGTGGCACCGGGTCCGGCCGAGATCAGCCTGTTCCTGCGCCTTTTATTTACCTTGTCTTATGCTTAGATCAACCTTGGCAGATGGTTACATCCAATCCCATGATACCCCCAGGGGGGATCTCGAATGCCCCATCAGCCCGCGTATATTGATGGTCGAGACTCTTGGCATGGTACCCTGATTGCCTTATTATGTGGCTTGGCAGAAGGTGCATATAAGAGCGACCAACAACCAACAACCAACAACCAACATTCACCTGACAATTCTCACAAGGCGGAAGCGGGGGAGAAGACCCCGGCCTTCATTTTGTACGCGTGAAAATTTGCTTCCCATAGGCCTTAGCCTTGGCACAAGGTGCCTCTTACGAGATATTGGCGGCGGTCATGTTTCCGCAAGCGAATTGGGCCCCGACAATGGCCGGGGTCGATTTTAACATTGTATGTTAACGGCTGGCTTGTTGTAATGATCAACAAGTCCACATCGATACACTCGTTTCCCGCTCTGGCTTCCCCTCAGTCTTACATAGGGCTCCCACCTTGGCCTGATTGTCCGAGACCAGCCTCAAGGTTCAATCTCCTTCGCCCATCGCCTTCCCAAGAACCAGTACCGCGACACCCTCTGTCAAGATGAGGCCCTCAATCTCTCTCGTCGTTTCCACGACAATAGGCCTAGCACCGCTTCTGAGCCTAGCTCAGGTCAACGCCTACGAGACGCTCATGTTCTTCGACATGTACCGCTCCGACTGGGACCAGAACGAGGCCGAGGCCAAGATCGCCCGCGGCTGCAAGGACTGCGACTTTGAGGAGTTTGTCAAGTATGTGGATCGCTTCGGTACCGTGGACAGCATCCTGGGCGACGTGGACGACATGATGAACCCGGATCTGGACGAGATCGAGAGCTGGTCCGAAGGTGAGGGCTTCGTCTATGATGCACGAAAGCTTCTAGGGGGCCTGTGGCGCGACGCCGACTCAGACACGCGTCCCGGCCATCCGACCGTCATTGAACGCCTGGTCGAGAGGATGACGGTGCTCCGCCAGACCGCCGAGCCAGACCGCCTCGGCCGCATCACCGATGCTATGGAGTACGCCCACTACAGCCGCCGCCGTGGTCAGGCTGAAGACATGCTCGACTATGTCAACGACCGCCTGTCCAGCAAGCGCCTCGGCACGGCAAAGACACAGTCCGTCGCCTTCTCTGGTGGGCAATTTGACGAGTTCGACTCCCAGTCCACTATCCTCGGCGTTCAGCGCACAAAGCGATCCGCCATGATGGCCGAGATTGTCGCCATCGCAAAGGATATCAACAACGGCGACGTCTCGGATTCCTCGAGCTCCAAAAAGAGACAGGTTGGTCAAGGGCACCTCCTGGTCAAACGCGCCTTTGGAGATGGCATGGCTGTCCCGTCCCTGCAGAGGGGTCTCGACACTCTACGCGCTCCGGTCAGGAAGAAGTGCTGAGAAGGAGCTCGAGGGTGATATTTAATCCTTCCTTATAAACTCGAAACATGCATATCCCTGTCAAAAAACGAGTCTGGTGGTGTGGGAAGGGTTGTGAGGTAGGTTACAAGGTCTACTATCGATACGATGAGAGGCTTCTAATGAGGTCGCCGTGAAGCTTAAGGTACGGACCAATAGATAGTGTTGTTAATAGCTAACCTCCCTCATCGATGGACTCGAGGGCCGGTTTAGTTACATGTATTGACTGGACTGGACATACATGTGCATGTAAGGTGGCAGCACCATGTGACCTCCATGGTCTCAACAAGGCCGTATAATAGCCACATATTGAATTAAATACATGTACATACATGCTAGCATCTTCCCTGTACGAGAAGTTGAATCAACCTTGTTGGAAATACCCGTATACACAGCTTGCCTTCAATGCCTTTCTCGCTCTGCCGTCCTGGCCAACTCGAAGAGCCAAACGGCACGTGTAGGCCGACGTCGATTCCATCCCGCCTCATAGTCCCCTGTGACGTTGCAATCCGAAGGCATTTGAATATTTCCTAGACCGGGGCCGAGGCCCTGGTTGAATGCAGGACAAAAAATGAGCCCGCTCGGTTACATGCAGGTACGTACATGCCAAGTCTTGACAATGCGCATCGTCTCCCGAACCGCTTCGGCCGACCCTCATCTCTGCCGACCAACACGAACTTCCGGTCTTGGCATGATTGAAAGTATTGGAAAGCTGCAGGTGCAGATCTTTGTTGGTCATTCTGCCAGGTATTGTGTATCCGATACTTCAATGTAACACCACCGCGGAGCTTTACAGCGCACGATTGAGATCGCCTGATGAAGACTTGTCAGAGTTCACGCCGCCTACATGTACAGATATCATGGCCATAAAGGGGGGCATATCGAAGGTGACATGTTGCGATGAATAGAAGGTACCGCATCCGTTTCTTAGCCCATCACATCCTCCTCTTCTGTTTCGTCCCCTAGTCATCGAATATGCCTCGTGCCATGAAGACGCTACATGTGGTTGGCCTAGCCGCCGTCTTGACTGCAGGGCTTATCCCGGTATCCGCCGTCGCTGTCCCGGTGGTAAAGAGAGATGGCGAGGAGCCTGCCTTCGCCCACGATCCGGCCACCACCGAGTACTGCTCTTGGTGGGCCGACTATGACGGCTCTCGGACGTGTCAAGACCTCCTCAGTGATAATTGGATCGATCTGGCCGCCTTCCGTCGCTGGGTACGTCGACATGGCCCTGAAGATATGCTCCCATGACCAGACATCATGTCTCCGAGTTGAACCCAGGCTGACACAGACGATTCAGAATCCTTCCATTGGCCCCGAATGCAGCGGCCTCACTTCGGGCAACAGCTACTGCGTCGAGGCCTTTGGCGAGCCGTCGCCGCCACCCGAACAGACGACGACGACGGCGACGGCGACAACGGCAACCAAGGCGACAACGAGCGCCCCCGTCACCACGACGGTACCACCATCAGCCACCACCAAAGCCCCCATCAGCACAACGACGGCCGGTAACGGTATCACTACACCCGAGCCCGTGCAGGCTGGTATCGTCGGCAACTGCGCCAAGTTCCACCTCGTCGAGTCCGGCGACTCGTGCACGGCCATAGCCCAGAAGTATGGCATCAGCCTCGCTCAGTTCCGCGAGTACAACGGGCTGAACAGCGGGTGTACCAACCTCTGGGGCGATACGTACGCGTGCGTGGGAATCATCGGGGGCCCGACGGCCACGACAACGACTGCAACGACGACGACGGCCAAGCCGAGCAACGGTATCGAGACCCCGGCGCCCGTGCACAACGGCATCGTGACCAACTGCAACAAGTTCTACTTGGTCCAGGAGGGGGACACGTGCCCATCAATTGCGTCGGCCAACGGCATCCGCGCCGCCGATGTGGTGTCGTGGAACGGACTCAACAGCGGGTGCACCAACCTGTGGCTCGACACGTACGCATGCGTCGGCATCATCGGTGGCTCTACCACAACAACAAGCAAGCCTACGACGACGACGACGACGGCAGGCAATGGCATCTCAACGCCCCAGCCGACCCACCCAGGCATCACGGCCAACTGCGATAAGTTCCACTACGTAGGCGATGGGGACAGCTGCGCCAAGATTGCGACGCAATATGGCCTCACCACGGCGCAGCTGGCGCAGTGGAATAGCCTCAACGCCGGCTGCTCCAACCTTTGGGGCAGCGTTTATGCCTGCGTCGGCATCGTTGGCTTCACCCCTCCGACGACAACGACCAAAGCGACGACGACCAAGGCGACGACGACCAAGACGGGCAATGGCATCCAGACGCCCACTCCCACGCAGGGCACTATTGTCAGCAACTGCAAGAAGTTTGAGCTCGTCAAGAGTGGTGACACGTGCGAGACGGTGGCCAAGAGGCGTGGCGTTACGGTGCAGCAGATTAAGACGTGGAATCCCTCGGTTGGCAGCGACTGTAAGAAGCTCTGGGCCGACGCTTATGCCTGCGTGGGGATTTAGCATAGCTGTATACATGTATATTCACCGGGAAGCCAGCAATATGAAGGAGAGGACATGGAACATGTATATCAATAAACCGATGTACGTGGACTCACAATCAAGCAAGTGGACAACGCTGCAGGCTGGAGCAACAATGGGCTAGAATTGCTCACTACATGTACATGTTGACATCACAGGATTCCATCACACAATACATCGTAACACGAGCACCCCTATAGAAGGCTGCTAAAGCGGTCATCTTTGTTACCAGAGTTCTCATCATTCTATTTACATGTGTCAACGAAAAGGAAAGGTGATGCCACCGTGTAAGTTTCGGTGATGGCTGCCCAAGGCACATGCATACAGGCCAGCACCTATTCGTCTTCTTCGTAAAGAATGCCATTCTTCCACAACCTCTCATACCTGGCCCTGTCAAAGTCGTACCCCTCGCCATCCCCCGGCCATCCGCATCTGACCATACGATTGGCCCGAGTGTTGTGGTCCTCTTCCCCGGAACCGGGCTCCTCACCCTTGGCCAGTTTCTTGAAGTACCACATATCAGGTGACATATAGTACACCCGAGACTCCACCTCGGGGATGAACGTCATGTCTCGGAAGAGGTCCTTGCAGAGCGTAAAGAAGTCGGCGGGCGTATAGACATTGTACGGCTCGAGGCGCTCATTCTCCTCCTCGGTACGCGTCTCCATAAGCCGATCACTAAGCTCGGGGCGCTCCTCCTGCGGCCACCCCTGCGGGTCCCCCATGTATACGTAGCCATCGTCCGTGTTGATCATGACCATGTAGCCGTGGAGGTTGCGGCACATGCCGATGCCGACGCACGCGGGTGTCCGGTTGTCGTCCGCCACCATGTACTTGTACTCTGGGCCCTGGTCCATTTCGTCAATCTCCGCCTGCACCGTGGGATTCCGGTAGTCGAGCACGGGCGTGTTGTACATCATGAGCGGCATGTCGTCCAGATCATCGCTCGGCCGCTTTGGGTACGGTAGGTGGCGGATCAGGTCCAACCCCGCGTCAGTCACGTCCAGCTTGGCCAGCGTCTGGCGATTGAGCGTCGGCCAGCCTCCTGGAGGGGGGTATTCCAGCTCCGCATCCCAAAAGAGGCGCTGGCAGAAGCCGTAGTATTCGACTAGCTGCCGGATGAAGTCGTCGCGATCATATGCCATGTTGATGTTGGGCACTATGCCGTCTGAGCCAGACAAGATGAGCGTACGAGTACGGCGTGATGTAAATGGTAAGAGTGATATGGTAGTGGCTGGGGCTTCTATACATGTATGTCAATCGCCCAAGCGGCAGCCGGAAGAATAATACACGTACATGCGTATTGACTGTTGGTCGCATCGTGCATACCACAGCATACGAGTACGATGCCAATGCCAAGGAAATAGCCCCGTCGAGCCTACGGCCTGGCCACAGCTCGCACGCCTTGGCACCTGCACGGCCGCCTGAGGCATTACATACATGTATGTACATGTATTCGGCCACACTCAATGGGTCTACCTCCGGCAGCCCTACCGGGGGCTGTCTTTGCTTCACTCGCTGCTCGCTATTGAGAATCCGAGATCGTGTCCTATCCATGTCGCCTTGGTTGGTGACGAAAACGCTTGTGGCTCTCTCGCCTCTCCACAGTCAGAGGGTGACCCGGTACAAGGACTACATTGCACATGCACACGTTAAACTCCCATACAAATAACTTCAGCCTCTTGTAACCAAGGCACAGGGTGGCAGGGAGCTAGGCAAAGCAAGACTGGTGGACAAGAATTGAGGGTACATGCCAGGTAGCAAGCAGGTATCCTATTGTTCAAATGTCCATGATACCAGACTCGTGCCAAACGTCAAGTCTAATTCTGCGAGCCCAGGGAGGCCCTCGTGTCTCTGCACTGGATGCCTTAGGCAGCCATGACCAACTTATACGATAGCATCGCATCACCTTTCCTTTTATATGCACGTACTCAGTACTCCGTAGTGAATATAGTAAAAAGAAGCATCGTGACAAAGATGACCGCATTAGTAGCTTTATACAAGGGGTTCTTCGTGGATGGATCCTGTGATCTCAACCGATTGATTGACATTGCATCGCTTCACCAGTAACGCTGTCTCTCATGTTTGCTTCCAGTCGCGTGCCGCCTGCATATGCACGGTAGCCTCATTCAACCCAATCGGACAGATAACCCGATTCAGTGGAGATGATAAATGAGCGGGGAAACTGAACGAAATGTTTCTGCATCTGGAAGCAAAGACGATCAACACACGGCATCTTTCTAGCAAGATAACCGTCTTTCTGGAAGACAACCGAAATGAAACTCGATCTCAACCCTTTCAATATGCCGCTTGAGCCCAGGCGGTACCTGACCCTCTCCTACTGGAGACTCGAAACCAACCACAGAGGCTGGGCCAATGCCGACACAGACATCGTACCGCCCGAGACGAGGCGATGGAGGACGTGAGTACATAAACTACATACATGTACCCTAACACGATGCTTCACTCAGAATCAGCGCTGATATCTGTAGCATCGACTTCCTCTGGCTATGGCTCTCGGACGGGGCCAACATTGGCACAATGCAGCAGGCTGGCTCGGTTGTGGCCCTGGGTCTGAGTTGGCGTGAAGCGTCGGCGGCAATGTACGTTGACTCCCAGTATTCAATCATATCTTGATCCATTGGATGTGTACTAATGTAGTGTCCAGAGCCATCGGAAACATCATGATTGCCGTGGCCGTCAGTCTCAACGGCGCAGTCGGGGCGCGACACCACGTCGGCATGTCGGTCGGGGCCAGGGCGTCGATGGGCTTCTACTTTTCCTACTTTGCCGTCATCTCTCGTCTGGTAATGGGTTTGATATACTTTGGGTACGTCTTCAATCTCTATCTCTCTTTCTACTCTTAATCCTGCATGTACTTGTCAGAAATGTGAGACTTGATCTGACTTGAGTGTACATGCACATAGAGTCAACACCATGATTGGCGCATCGTGTATGCAAATCATGCTGCAGGCCATATGGCCGCAGTTTGCCTCGTATCCAAACAGATTGTCAGCATCAGCTGGCATCACCAGCGCCAGCATGATTGCCTATTTTGTTTTCTGGACAAGTACGTTCCTCTGGTAACCCCTTGAACCCTCATCATAGCTTACACACTTCTGCGTAGTCCAACTCCCCCTTCTCCTGATCCACCCCAGCAAGATGCGCTGGCTGTTCTTCATCAAGTCCATGACCGCCATTGTTGCTGCCTTCGCCATGCTCGGATGGGCCGTCGGCACGGCTGGTGCTGGTCCGCTGTTCAGTCAGAAGGCTACCGTCTCGGGGTATGAGAAGAGCTGGGCCTGGGTCATGGGCATCAACGTGGCTGCCAGTGGGAAGACGACTCTTGCCCTCAACATTGTTAGTTCCGCCTTGGTTCCATCAGTACATTTAGGTCACCATAGCACTAACAGACGAGTACAGTCGGATATAAGTCGTTACTCTCGGAGCAGACACTCGGCCTACTGGCAGGCCCTCTTCATCCCGGTAGTGTACTGGACCTTCTCGTTCATCGGCATCGTCGTCGCGTCGGCCGGCCAGGAGATCTACGGCACCCTGTACTGGGATCCAACCGACATTATCGCCCTGTGGGAGAACCGTGCCGCTGCCTTCTTCTGTGCTGCGGCATTCGGTCTGGCTACCCTGGGAACAAACATCTCGACCAACTCGATTGCCACGAGTAATGATCTAGCCTTTCTAGTGCCTCGGTGGCTCAATATCCGCAGGGGTGCCTTGATTACTGCTCTTTTAGGCGGCTGGGCGACGGCGCCGTGGAAGATTCTGGCGAGTGCTTCGAGTCTGACGACGTTTTTGAGCGGTTACATTATCGTTCTGGCGCCTATTGTAGCCATAATGGTACGTCCAACCTTATAGTCTTGGAGTTTCCATGTGAGTGTTGTGTTAACTGTCTGTAGATTTCCGATTACTGGATTGTTCACAGGGGCCGCATGCGAGTCAATGACCTATATACCGAGGATGGCGTATACCGCTATGTCTATGGGGTCAACTGGAGGGCACTCTTGACTCTTGTTGTAGTGGTTCCTGTTAATCTTCCGGGACTGATCCATGCAATTAATCCGAGTGTTGACACGGGGAACCACTCGTACTTTTGTGAGTTGATGTCCTTTCTGGTGGAAGACGAACGGTATAATCAGAGACTGACGCCTTCCCTTAGACAAGGCATCGTGGTTGACTTCGGTCGCTATGGCCACGGGAGTCTATGTTGTGCTGAACCTTGTCGCACCGCCTAGGGAAACTTATGTAGCTGATGACGGAGCCTCGGACATGATGTCGGGCGGAGGTGTTGTCAACGATGGTAGTCAAGAGGCTGTTCCCAAGACAGCGATGCAGGTTGTCAAGACGAAAGGTGTCTAAACAAGCTGTAAGGCTGAGTCAATTGCACGGGCTGGACGACTTCCTTTGCGTTAACATATCAGCACCCAAAGATGCCCATAAGGCACATGATACTTAAGAACAGCTGTCTGAATGTATCCGCACACTCCGGTTGGGCTGGAAGCATTGGGTGCCGTTATATCTGAGGTGATATGAAGCACAGATTTCCACACACCATTAGAATCTCTCTTGCGATTGTACGCGTCTTTCTATAGGCCAATGCACTGCAGCATGACAACAGACTGCAAGAGATGGTAAACGTACGATGGATTGCGCGCGCGATGATCGCTGTAGGTGATTATGTGAAAACAACCGCATACAGCCTTGTGCAGCCATTGACCATACGGCGACCGAACCGTTCTGTCCGTGGTTGGCGATTAATTGATGTGCTTCAGTCCTGTTCGCCTTGCGCTTTGGTCGGGCCAGTCACGCGCTGACACGCAAGACCTGTTGGCTGCATCTGCAGGAGCAGCCTGCAGCGGGAGGCATTGCGTCGTGATATGCGGGAGGGTCGCTACAGATGAAGTGACGATGCTCTGGGCTGTATGTATTCCCCGCTCCCAGGATATTGACTCTTAAACTCACCATGTCTTTTGTTTCGGCACGTCCAGTGTAAGCACATCCAGTCCATGTTCATAGCAAATGAGCAAGAACAACAACCAGTCTTTCCGGGAGAGGATGAAGACCATCGCCACCATGTCCGACACCAAGACAAAGACCATTTCCAAGGGCGGCTCATCAGGCCCCAAGAGCATCAAAGACTCCAAGATCTGGCAGCTCATATGCCTCTCTCGCGAAGTAGCAGCGGACACAGACAGTCTGACCAGCTACGACGACATAATGGACAGGAACAAGAAACTGGAGAGCCAGCTAAAGAGCAGTAGCGACGAGGTTTCACGTCTCCGAAGGGAACTGGCAGAGGCCAAGTCCGCTGTGGCGGCCGCAACGGACGCCGCCGCCAACGAACGATCTGCGCTATTGTCGTCGTTCGGCCGAGAGTACACAATCTACGTCCAGAACCAGTCCATCGTGGAGCAGTGTCGCAAGGACACCAGCCAGGCCAAGGACGAGCTGAAGAAGGTCAAGGATAACGAGTTCCTCAAAGCCAAGCGTCTAGTCACTCTCCAAAGTAATCTGAAGGCTGCGGAAAGCGAATCCGCCAAGCTGCGGCAGGAGAACAAGTCGCTCGAGGATCAATGCTTCAAATACAAGACGCGCTACGAGGAGGCTGAGGCGGCCCGCGATAGCTTCAAGGGCAGATGGGCACAGGCCAAGCATGATCTGGGCCACGACGCTTTCTACCAGGTGGATGAGGCGAGGGAGATACGACTGTATGTTCAACTCCATGGACCGTCTATTTGATGGTTCACAGGTCAACATGGCTAATACATGTATCTTCACAGCCGAGAACACCTTAACACCTTGTCTGTCGAATCCTACGACATAGCCAAAGACTTCATGTCCAGCCCCGAGGCTACAATGGTACGACCAATTTCAGACTCCTAGAAAGACTCTGATCAATGCACATATTGTGTATATATCGGTACTGACGCACCTTGAAGACAATGACACCAAAACTCCAGTCCCTCCTACCCGGCTTCCCCGTCCTGGTCGGGACAACCAAGGAAGCCGTGCTGATGCGCCGCGCCGCCGGCCAGGCCATCATCTGCCACGCCCTCACAACCCACATCTTCCGCCCGTTCTACGTCGACCCCGACTTTCGACACTCGGCCAACACCATGCTCGACTACTTCCTACATAACAGGGACCAGCAGCTAACTTACCGCCACCAAGTCGATAAGCTTCTGAATGACGAACATCTCGAAGCCGCCATCGACGCCGCCTTCGAGGAGGTGTGCGCGCACCTCCGCTGGCTGGTCTCGACGCCTAGTGTCGACGATTTCAACCACCGCATCGACACGCTGCTCTCCCACGCGGCCAGCATATGGAACGATGAATGCCGGAGGTCGGCCGATCTGCTCGGCGTTGCGATGCCCACGACAGCCGACGACGAGGTGGCGACGTACCCCGAGTTTGGGGAGCGGAGCAACGCAAAGGCCGCAAAGAGCAGCCACACGATTGCCGCCACGCTTTTTCCCAGGATCACGGTCGGCGGCAAGGTGCTTCATACGGGGACCGTGCTGTGGTCTGACTCGCCGGCCGTCATGGTCGCCAGAGATCAGGCTCCCAGCCCGACAATGGGGCGGAATGGCACGTTGAGGGCGAATGGTCGTCGGTCATCGGTGGCGGATCGACCGACGGGGAGTCTGTCTCCGTGAGAGGAAGGGATAGTGTTTCTCATATTGTTTGCGTGCTGTGTATACATGTACTATCGGTGTGGTGTTTCAGCTTGTATTGGGAAGTCCAGGCGGGCTACAGGAGGTTTGCTTTGATACATGTAGTGTAGGTTTCCTTGTCTTCCACCAACTCATATATAGTGTTTGATAAATCGATTCTGTCTTTCTCTCTCTCCATTGTGCCTCTTACGTGACGCCCCCTTCCGCGTGAAACGCTACACATGATGTTATCTGGCTGCTCACACCGCCTCCCGTCTAGGTGAGAGAGTGCAGACGGTGAAATCCAGCTCCGTCGGGTCTGGATATCAGCCAGCCATCTCTGGGACTCAACACAACACGAAGCGCCTTCTGGCAGAAATCACGGTCCCTATTCGAGGGCCTTGTGCTCGACCATGGCGTGTCCCGGTTCAAAGCGTCCACATCCGCCATTGTGGCAGGGGTGCGATACCTATACATTGTCAGCATGGAGAACTAGACAGTTAGACACTAAAACTTCATCATGACACATGCACATACCTCATGAGTGCCACGCTGATCCGTCTACTGAACAGTACACCCTCGGCTGCCACAAACCCCCACCATCTGGTGGCGGCGTACCTGGATATCGGCAGTTTATCATCGCGGGGTGCCGTGTATTGCGCATATCATCAATGTGGATGATAGATGATAAGGATATGGATATTGGCTTCTCAAGCCAAGGACACATCAAAGCCAAATGACCTGATGTCGTTGAGCAGACGCTCCATTGGGATGCCATATGACACGTCGTGGCCTTCATCATCAGTCCCAATCCCAGCCACGACCATACCGACGACTCTCCCATCGTGGTCCCAGATGGCGGATCCCGAATCACCCTTGCAGGCAAAGTTCATGCGGCAGCTATTATAGCGTTCTTTCGCGTTGAGAATGCAGAGGTGTTCGGAGACCAGTTGCTCCGAAACAGGCTGTTCACGGTATCGGTGACGCGCCACCGACCGGACTCCATTCAGAACACCCATCGTGAATTTGGAAAGAGATCCATACTTCATGACGAAGAGCCCAGGCTCATCGAGAGATCCATCGTCAGACGATGGCCTTTGTGCCCGGCCTTCGGGCACGATACCGGCAAGCAAAGCCGTCTCGATATTCCAGTCGCTAGGCCTGGCCTTCTTCCTAGCTTTTTCCACGAGATTGCAGCGTCGAATCGGGATATCAGCATTTCTTGCCTCCTCCCGGAATGATTCGTTAATTTTATCAAATGTGGGCGAATTAACGACCGTCTCGTTCTTTAGGGCGCTCAAAGGCGTCGTGTGCATGTCTGGATGCAGCTCGACCAACGCCCAGTCCCTAAGCCACGGCTCAAGCGAAGAACTGGTGGCCAAACTTGGTGCCGGAGAAAAGGCAACGTGTCCGATGACACGATTTTTTATTCCGCGTCTGGCCCGGAACGGACCCGTCTCCCCAAAGGTCTCTGAGAAGTCTCGACGATCATAGGCGTCGTATCTCTCGAGGCGGGAGAAGGTTTCATCCCCGGGCTGGGCAACATCGTAGCGAGTTTTCTGACCAGTGTAGCGGTACTCGGACGTCAAGTCCCTGCCAAGGACGATATGTCTGCATGTCAATGCAAACACCTTGCCTGACCTCGAGCATCGCAGATACAATCCTTTGGTCCCCTGAACGCCTGGTGTATTGCAGGCCACGATCGGGGTCCCCAGGAGCTCGGAGAACGGAAAACGATAGCTGTTGCATACTTGAGCAATGTCGTTGTCAAATGGATACTTCCACAGCTTTGGCGAGTTGAGATCTGCACACTGGACGAGATTTGACTCTTTGACATCGGCATCCACGCCGAAAATCCCAAAGGCCTCCAATGCTCGCACACATTCCAGGGCGACCGCATGCCCCGCAGCCCACGATGTAGAGCCCGGGGTGACGGACACAAACAGTGTCACTGGTCCGGGCTGCTCGTCCTCGTAGCTGATCCTCAGCACGTCAAGTGCTACCCAGTGGGTTTCACGCAAAATGTGCACGATCCTCTTCTGCAGCTCTCCGCCGTGGTTCCATGCTTTGGCGATGGGATGATCAGCCTTGACGGTCCCCAGAAGTTTCCTTACCGGCCATCCGCCCTCGTACTCGCGCCAGGTCCAAGGAGTGCTGGAAGATCTGGCTACCAGACGTGGACAAGTAGGAAGCCCCTTGTAATAAAGGCTAGCCTCCCTATCTCCAGGTGGGGAAGTCATGATTGCGTTGAATTGTGGTGACCTTGCCCGTCAACAGTGGAACAGGTGAGGGATGGAAAGTCGATGGATTCAGATGCCTGGTGATGATGATGATAGATGATGGATCTAGAAGATGGCTTCTGTCAGTTGAGCTTGTTATTCAAATATTGTGGCAGATGGAAGAATTCACGTGATTCACAGCGATGTTATGTCCTGTTTTTAGGTTATGTTTGCGTGTATGTTTGCGTGTACCTATGTTTGTATGTTTTTGTATTTTTCCGTATGTTTGTCTGTTTGTGTGTATGTCTGTGTTTGCGTTGATTTTTGTGTGTATTTTCATGTGACTGGGTGATTTCACACGTGAATTCACGGGCGCAAACGTGAATTCAAATCACACAAACTTGAAGCCCTTGGTGAAGCCAACTTGGCTGTCAAGTACGCAAGGCTGGAGAGTGCGAATATCTGAATATCTACTCCGCATTTCCATTTACACCAAGCCAACCATAAGCTGCCGGCTATCTGTGGGTCCAGATGTCAGGCTGCAGCCTGCAGGATTCTACGGATACATGGACCTTGTACTCTGTGTCAAGGGCCAAGACTTGTGACTTGTCAACTTGGTCTCAGACAATACACACAACCCCATGTTCAATTGACTCCTCTAAAAGTTGACATAGGTCAAAGCCTTTCTCCAAAGAGGCTTCGCATGATAGTCATCCAAAATGGCCATCTCCTCCTCGGTCAGATACCGCCGTCCACTCTTGAGATCCGCCGTCTTGGGGTCCTGAATCGTGGTCCGAAAGTACAGTTTATACCCAATCAACGCCGTGAAGAAAAGCGGCATGCAAAGCATCGTCTCAAAAAAGACATCAGCACCCGGCGGGCTGTCAATCGGGCTAGCAGACGTGTAGATGGTACACGCCAAGGTGAAAAGCGTGGCCGCGAACAAGAAGGCCGGCGCCAGTGGAAACCAGCGAAGACGAAAGGCATGCGGAAGCTCCAGGGCCGGGTCACCCTGTGCCTTGATAGCGCGGTGCATGCACCAATTCGTGAGCGGGATGGTGAGCCAGGCGAAGAAGGTGGTCGTGGCAGAGACGGAACTGAACCAGGTAAAGGCCGTCGCGCCACCAGTCGAGGTGTTGATATAGGTCATGACTATGCTGACGACGGCGCAGCAGATATTGGAGTAGACAGGGCGACCAAGCTTGTCAACCTTCCCGAAGACGGCAGGGAACATTCCCATGCGTCCCATTGCCGTCTGGATGCGCGACGCCGTGAACATGGACTCGGACCCAATGCCCGTCAGACCAACAAGCAGGAGCACATTGACAATATCAGGCAGGACATTGATACCCACCCTGTTGAAGGCGATGACAAACGGCGACCTAGCCAGCTGATTGCCGTTGGCGAGAAGATCCGGGTCCGTGTATGGCACAAGAACGCTAATGTACACACACGCAGAGATGTAGATGGTGATGATCCGGATGAACAGGTTCCTACACGCTCGGGGGAGCTCCCAACGCGGGAAGGCCGACTCTCCAGACGAAATACCAATGATCTCCTGGCCCCCCGTTGCCCAGGCAGCCAGTATGAACACCATAGCCACGCCTTTGAACCCGTTGGGAAACGCCGCCAGCGTATCATAGTTGTACCCCCGGTCGATGGCGTCACCGCCGAACCCGCAACAGATGATGAGCATGACAAGCAGGACAATAAACGTAATGCTGACCTTTATGGCACCCGTGACGAACTCAAACTCGGCAAACACTTTGTTGGGAAGGGCGTGCTGCCCCAACACAATCACCAGGTAGATGGTGTACCAGGCCGCATCGGGCACTTCGGAGGTCCAGTAGGACGCGACGACGGGGAACACGGCCCCCTCGGCAGCCACGACAGTCAGGGCGCCGAACCACTCGCAGAAGCCGATGGCGAAGCCGAGGGCCGGGTCGACGAAGCGCGTGGCGTGGTCGATGAAGGAGCCGCTCGTGGGGAATAGACATTGCGCTTCCGAGAGGATGTTCATCATGAACATGGCCATGGTGCAGATTAGCCCATAGCCGATGAGCATGCCGGAGGCGGAGCCATATCGCAGGGCCTATTTCTGTCAGCCAGTCATGTCCTGTTGTTTTGAGCTTTGACGAGAAGATGCGGATCAGTTGGAGGTAGAGATGCACCTTTCCACTGGAAATGTAGATTCCTGATCCAATGTTGGCTCCCAGGGCAATCATCTGCACGTGACGAGTGTGGAATGATCGGCGGAGCTGTCCACGCGGTGCTCCTGCTTCCTGGCTCGCACCTGCCACGGCATACTCTTCACCTTGCTCGGCGGGCAGAATCGTTGTCTTCAGAACCTCGCCATTGACCTCGTCAGATAGACGTGGACGCGCCGCAACATTGACCTTTTCAATATCGGCTGTCATTATGTACTCGAATCAGTTGATACGATTCAGGCGCAATAGAGTAGGTGAGTAGGTGGGTATCCAAAGGTGTGTGGATATTGAACCTAGATGAGGCCCATACCATCCACTCAAATACATTCACATACTGACGTCTCAGTAGACCCTTCCCCAGCCAAACCCCAGTCCATATCATCTTACCATGATATCGAAATCACGGGTATCTTCAGTACTGTTTATCTGTACCAAGGGGCTGGTAGCGGGCGGTTGGCAACGGGCGGTTGGCGCTATCACTGATGTCAGACTGGCGATATGAAAGCGTGTTGTCTCATTGGTCCATAACGCCGAAGCCGGACCTCGGCGGGATAGACCCGCACAGCTAGTTGACGGTTTCTTTGTGACATTATCACCATTTACGATACATGTGCAAACAGATCAAGTGTGGCCGAGTTACGATATTGACCTGCACTACTACTACTGTTGAAGATATCGGAACTCAAAGTGCGCTCGGCAGCTGCAGTCCGTGGCACCTCCCCGGCGTTTGGCCCCAACTGCTGGCAGCGTGCAGCCGAGTTGCATGGGCCACAACCACACCCAGCTTCAGCTTTCTTCTCCACAATCATCAACTTCCTCGTCCCCGCACGGGAGCCGAGCACAGAGCCAGTCAGCCCGGCGATCATGGGTTCTGAAGGGCGACGGCGAGTGCAACGACTGGCTTGGTAGGTCAACGGCGAGGCTGTCACTTGGTCGATGGAAAACATTGATGCAATACCCGTGCATGCTGACATACTGTGGGAACCCTGCAAACCAGCTCTCGGTGCCATATGCGCAAGGTATGATGACCATGGGAGCAACTCCCCGATGGAAGCATCCAACCTTTTATAGATCTGCGCTGACGTACCCCACACTCTAGGTCCGATGCGATGCGACGGTTGACAACCCCTGTTCTAGCTGTCGCGCCTCGGGTATCCAGTGTGTTGCCCATGAGAAGAGGAGACGTAACGTGAGTTCAAAGTACACTGGCTGATTCTATCAGTTTCTCCAGACTGACGATAGGAACTTGATATGTATGAATTTGTCCCTCAATTGCAGCGCGGCCCTCCAAGACCAAGCTCTCTCCCGTCTATACTACCGACGCCGACGCCGACGCGACGTCTGTCTCCATCGCCCTCGCCCCCAGAACCCGAGACCCAGAATGACGGCGACGTGGTGTCTTCCAATTCCGAGACATCAGGGCAGGATATGGAACCACCCGAACCAAATGCTTTGGACGCCGATGTCGGTCGTGCGGCCGCCGCCCTGTCCGAGTTGCAGAATGCACCAACCCACCCTGTTGATGTCAAGAGCCACCTGGTGGAGATGCTCTCACAGGAAGACATTGACCAACGCGTGATGCAAACGGGCGTCCGGTCGGTGCTTTCAATCACACCCACGCCCCTTGCTCGGTTCCAACGTGTAATACTAATTTCAAGTGGTCTCTAGGATCGTCTACATCGGACAAGAGTACTCAAACATCAGCTATCTCCTGCGGCACCGCGCACGCAACGAGACCGTCTTCCACGTGCCTACTAATGGTATCACACGCGAGTACACCAGCCACGAAATCGGCCGCATCCCGCGCGATGCCTTCATTCTCCCCTCCCGGGCCGTGGTCGACGAGCTTCTGGCGCAATACTTCCGGCATGTCAATCCGGGCTTCCCCATCCTCGACGAGGACATCTTCATGACGCAGTATCGGAACAAGGACCCCGCCAACCCCCCGAGTCTGCTCGTTCTCCAGGCCGTCCTACTGGTCGGGGCGCATGTGTCGCGGGACCGGCCAGACCAGGACACCTTGGACATGAAGGCGACATTCTTCCGGCGGGCCAAGATGCTCTTTGACGCCCGGTTCGAGTGGAATCGCGACGTCGTCGTCCAGGCGGCCCTTCTTCTGACCTGGCACTCCGAGGGCGTGGAAGACATTGGCGCCAACTCGTACCACTGGATCGGCGTCGCGGCCAGAACGGCACAGGGGCTGGGGATGCACCGCGACGCGGGGCCCGTCGCCCTCATCGCGTCCGACTTGAAGCGGCTCTGGCGACGGCTTTGGTGGATCTTGTTCCAGTTCGACGTCCTGGTCTCGCTGGCGTATGGGCGACCTCCAGCTATCAACCTGGATGACTGCGATGTGCCCGAGCTGTGCGCGCTGGACTTCGACCGCGTCGGCGAGAATGTTCATGTCGACTTCGTCATCCACCAGACGCAGCTCTGTCTCATCATATCTCGCACGTTCAAGGCTGCCTTTGGATTGAAGGTGACCCCTTCTCGCCGGGTGGCAGCCCTGTTGGAGACAGATAGGATGCTGGCTCGGTGGATGGCTAATCTACCGTCTAGCATACGATCAGTCGGTGAACATCATGCCAAGGTGTCTCTATGGCAGGCGGTCCTGCATATCAACTACAACAACTTCCTGATCCTCCTCCACAGACCTCCGCCGCGATCTGCATCTGTACTAGGGCCCAGCAAGCAGGACGATATGAGTATGTGTACCCATGGAATGGAGTCACTATTAGTGCATGTGCATGGACTGACACTTCCAGAAATCTGCTTCACTGCCGCAACAACAATGACCACGCTGCTCGAGACAGTAGTGCAACAGAATCACCTGCGATACATGAATGTCTTTTCAGTAGATGCCCTCTTCACCAGCCTGATCCAGCTGAGCGCCGAGATGCGCGGGCCCAACCCAATCCTGTCCGCGAGCGCCAAAAGGGCCTTTGACTCTGCCCTCGGGATTCTCAACTCGCTGTCCGAGTACTGGCTCAACGCCGAGATCATTTTCCGCCTCTTCAAGGATAGCTCGCAGAATCTGCGACGGCAACTGCGGATCGGGGAAAGCTTGGAGGGTGAAGGACACGAGGAGGCCTCGAGCCAGGCGGAGTCTTCAACCACTGCCGTGGAAGCGCAGGTTTCGCAATGGCTGAATGTCGATTGGAGTCCTGACGTGTCTCTTCATCAGATATCCATGCTGAACGATCAGATGGACTGGTCCAACATGTATTGGGAGCAGTCGGGGTTTGCATCGCTTAGTCCTTTTCCAGACCTCTAGTACTGGTACTACCAGATTCAAATGGCATTATGAGTGAAGCTTGGATTTCCTTCCTTGGGCTGTCCAGAGGGCTGCCTAATACAGTCCCGGACGCTCCTTCCTTCAATATCCTGACGCACCTTCCCACAACAAGATCGCATACTCAAAGGTTTGATTTGATTGTCAGTCGGTCAGTCTATTGAATCCATTCACATTTCCACTAGACAAACATCCACTTCTACTCCTATATCCACCTAGAGGCTCATGATATCCTTGTGCTTCTCCAGACATTCGGAAACACACTCGACAAACCGGTCGAGCTCTTCATCCGGCGTGACAAGAATGAGGGCAATCGACCCGCGACGGGTGATCCAATATCCCGCCTCGGCCATCTCAAACCAGAAGATATCCTTGAGATCCCAGTTCTCCTCTATGTCATCAACCGATCCAATGTCTCGTACGCCCTTGTCGGACATATGAACGCCCCAGACGGACCCCCGTCCCGTGAACGACATCTTGGTTCCCCTCGTAACCTCCTGCAGCCTAGCAAGATACTTTTCCGCCTTGGTGTTGAAGGCAACATTGACCTCTGGCGTCAGGATCTCGGACAGTCCCGCGTACCCCGCATACATGGTCATGGTGTTGTTGTTGAAAGTGCCCGAGTGGGCGAGAGAGCCGGCCACACGGGGATCATAAGCAGCCATAATGTCGGCGCGGCCACCAAAGGCACCGAAAGCGAACCCTCCGCCGAGGTACTTTCCAAACGCCTTGAGATCCGGCTTGAGGTCGAGGATGCTCGCGAGACCACCAGGGGACAATCTGGAGGTCATGACCTCGTCTAGGAGAAAGACTGCGCCCGCCTTCTTCGCCGACTCCTGCACTTGCATGAGGAACTCCTTCGTGCCGAGGATGCACCCGCCAGCACCCTGCATGCCTTCGATCATGACGGCAGCAATCTCCGACGCGTGCTTCTCTATCAGGGCCTTCGTCCCCTCCACGTCGTTGTACTTGCCGATGATCCAGTCGTCCTTGTCTACATTGTTCGGCGGCACGGTGCCGTCGCCGAACGAGAAGACGGCCCCGTGGTACGCCCCGTTGAACACGACTACCTTCCGCCTGCCTGTGAAGTGCCGGGCGGCGTTGAGCGCATGCATGTTGGCCTCGGTACCCGAGTTGGTGAAGCGGACACGGTCGAGTTCAAAGCGGGAGCACATGAGTGCGGCGTGCTTCTGCTCCTGGACAATCGTGGACCCAAGATTGAGGCCTACGTTGTCGAACGTGGACACGATGGCTTCGCGGATCACAGGGTGGGAATGCCCGTAGATGCCGGCGGTGAGCTCGCCGACAAAGTCTGTGTATCTGCATCAATCAAGTTAGCCATATGCTTGTCTTTCAAAAAAGATTTTGATGCAAAGACGAACTTGTGCCCATCTTCATCCCACACAGAGGCCCCCTGGCCCCGCTTCATGACCAGAGGGAATGGCGAGGTGTGCAGGAGGGTCCTGGTGTTGCCTCCGGGCAGACTTTCGACGGCTAGATCATGCTGGTTCTTGGAAATGGGGTTTCTCTCAATGAAGCGGGCCACGCAAGAAGCGAGCGTCTCGCGGACTTTGTCGTCTGTGGAGGCAGAAACAGACTTGGATGTCGGAAGAGGTTCCGCTTCCTGCGGGGTGACGGCAACGGGCGCCATTGTCGCAACTACAGAAGATGTATGGATTGAGGTTGAATTAAGACGGAAGTTGTGTTGTCTTCGTCGAGAATATAGGTTGAGGTCTCGGGGCAATTTAACGATTTCTTCCCCAGCGTCTGGACTTTACAAAGTGCCCCTCGGCGTTTCGTGATATGCACATAGTGAAGCAGCCCTTCAATCACGTCGTAATACCCCGCGACACTCCTCATCGGATAGTTATCTGGGGCACCAACAAGGGAACCCAACCAGCATGGCGACCAGGTCTTGATTGGATGTCGGGACACCGCCGAGCTTCACACTCGTCACTCCATCTGCAATCTAGCAGCCCCATATCATCCATCGCAGCCCCATCCGCCGAGACGGCCCAACGGTATCGGCGCTAAGAGCCAATCACGACATGACGGTGCATTTGGCCTGTACGAAACGGGAAGCGAATACTACATACTCTGCACCTATGTCAGATGCATCGCAAGTCCACGGTAAACGCTATACGAATCCGCTATCAGCTGTCATGTATCAGTGCGCTTTATGAAGTGCTCAACTTCTGTACTTTCAGTCTCTTCTCATTCTATAACATAACAACATCACACAACCAGTCTTTAGGTTTTGAATCATGGCTCTGGCAATCATCCAAGCTTCCCTAGCTGATAAGCGAGTGTTTGAGATACTCGTCGGCGCCTTGTTTCTAACTCTGACTTGCTCCATCCTTGGCAAGTATCTTCTAAACTCATTGAGCACATCCTCGCCAAAGCCGAAGACAAATGAAAATGGCCACCCAGGTTCAGTGCAGGGCGATGCTCCCAAGTATGACAACATTTTCGAGACCATGGGCCAGATAGAGCCGCTGGACAATCTGAGCTGGGAGTCGGAGAAGCCAGAGAGAATCTACAAGTTTGCAGACAAATACAATCTCACAATGGGTATGTACACTCATTCACTATGTTCCCCTCCCAGCTGATTCCATTCCCTAACACTGGAGACACCAGGCCTAAGAAAGACCACCATCAACACAATCACCCACATGGACTCCCAATACGTCAGCCGCATCCAAGAGCGCAAGAAGATCCTGGACCAATACCCCGGAGCACTCGGCTGCGTTGACTCAGGCCTCGACATGGTGCGCGAGCTCTACAGCTACCTGGTGACATGGTACCTACCGAAACGGTACCCAACCATGTTCCAACTCGACGAGTCATCCTCGTGTCTGCGCAACCTGGTTCTCGGGGATGATATACCCCTGCACCCGCCCTCGGACGGTCTTTCCATGCTGCGCACCATCGCCCTAAGCGTGGACGAGGACTTCCTCATGCTTCTCCCCTCCCCCGACGGCGACGGGTACTCCCTGCAGGCCTTCGTCTGGCTGTACCCCGTGGGCTTCGACCCAGCCGAGAAGCTGGGCATGAAGCTGCGTGACGTCCACGGCCCTGTTCCCGGCTACAAGAAGCACCTCGAGCTGTCCATGGACAAGTACTTTGCGCGTCTGGCCCCCGGCCGGGTCGTCGAGCGCAGCAACTGGGCTGTGGCCACCAACTCGACCCTGTGCGAGCGCGGCGAGTACCACCTCTACTCGGACGACCAGGTGAGCACCGTGACCGAGGTGGACCTCGACGACACGTGGGTGCGGTGTGAGCTGCAGACGCTGTTTGCCTTGCCGACGAGCGGGGGCAGGATCCTCAGCGTACATCTGTATCTGTATCCGATTCAGGAGATCAAGGATGTGGGCTTGTCGGAGGTCATGTTGCGTGCTATTGACGGGTATGGCAAGGGGAATGCCTCGGAGTTTTCGAGGTACAAGAGGGTGCCGGTTTGGGGAGACAAGGTGAAGGAGTTTCTCAAGAGTTGAAGGCTGGCCTCGATGACACGTGATGTCTGCGACGAGACGCACCTTCCCGCACGGACATGGACACTTTCCTACATTACATAAGACCTTGTCGTGAAGAGAGTTTCCCTTTAGTATCATTTCCATTCACAGTTCTAAAGACTGCCAGCGAGCGAAGCGAGGATCAGCCTCCCCGGCAGGGGCCGCCGGAGGCATATACAACGTGAGAATGAAGAGCTTGTATTGATATGTCTCTACTAATCGTGACTAGTATATAAACGACTCATACTCCTTCTCAGGAATATCAAGATGCCACGACAAATCATGCCCCTCCCCCTCCATGACAGTGAACCCATTCCCAAGATACTCCCATCGATTCGAGCCTGTGGCCTCCCACTCCCAGTCCTCATACCTCGGCTCCTTCAGGGCATGGAACCAATGCAGTCTGCTCCCCGGATAGATCCCGACAATCGGACCGTCCTCTTTCCCATTCTTGAACCAACTGCGACACTTGCCCGCCCACGCCGTGCGCGGGAACAGCGCGTCCGCGTGCTGCACAAACTCGTCGATGGCCTCCCTCCGCGGACAAAAGGACCTGTACCTCTCCGTCTGCGCCTTATAGATCATCCGGAGCATGTACTTGGTCACATGCTCGATGATGGGCATGGCCGAGCCGTGCGCGACGGGTGCGTTGGGGCCCATGAACATGAAGTAGTTGGGCATGTCGGCGGGCGCCATGGACAGGTACGCCGTCGGGCGCCTCCCCGACCAGGCGTCCTGCAGATGTACCCCGCCACGGCCGATTATGGGGAAGCGCGGCACAAATGACAGATCGAACCCCGTTGCGCAGACGATGGCGTCGCAGGCAATCGTCTGTCCGTCATCGAGGACTAGACCGTCGGGCTCGATGCGGAGGATCTCCCGCCCGCAGATGGTGTCTACATTTTCTTTTCCGAGGGCCTCCAGGTAGCCTGTTCCCGGGGTGGGACGGCGACATCCGACGGGGAAGGCGGGGATGATGAAGTCGGCGATGCGCTTGTTGAGACCGATATGCTGCAACATGTCCTTTTTCGCGAACTCGACGGCTGCGGCCTGCTCCGGGGTCGAAGCATGTTGCATCTTGAAGCGGCTGCATAGCTCGTGCTCGATTCCCTTTCTGTACTCGAGGTATCCTGCTGGGTCCTTGGAAAACTTGTCCTTTTGCTCCTCGGTGAAGTCAAAGTTGACGCCCCCTGGAGCTGCATATTTGCTCCCGAATCCGGCCGTGATCCACTGTGTACACTATTGTCAAAAGTCTGTACCCGGTGGTTTTCATGCAATACATGTTCTGAGGCACATACCGTAGGACTACGCAGAAACGAAGTCAGCTTCTTGACCTCGGGCTGGATGGCCGTGACAATCTGGATGCCGCTGGAGCCGTTCCCTATGACAGCGACATGCTTGTCCTTGAGATCGATTTCCGGAGTCCAGGAAGCGCTGTGGACAAGTTGGCCCTTGAAGGAGTCGATTCCGGGAATACTCGGCCACTTCCAGTTATTCAGGAACCCCGAGGCGTTGACAAAGAAGTGGCCCCAGTCCTCAGCCGTCTCACCAGTCTGTAGGTTCTCCACCTTGAACCTCCAAACGCTGTCAGCTTCGTCCCACCGGGCCTCGGAGACTCTGTGCTGGAACTTGACGTAGGCGTCGAGACCATGTTTTCTGGCCGTGCTCTGCAAGTATTCGAGTATCTCGGCCTGCGACGAGTAGTACGTGCTCCAGCTAGGGTTGGGCTCCCAGGAGTACTGGTAGTTGTGGCTCGGGATATCGCAACCGCAGCCTGGGTACTGGTTCTCCAGCCAGGTCCCGCCTATTGCACTGTTCTTCTCGTAGATTTGCAGAGTCACATTCTTCATGTGCTCCTGGACATTGCGGGCAAGGTTGAGTCCACTTGCCCCGGCGCCAATGGTGATGATGCGGGTAGGGCGAGCAGTGCCGAGGGGCTTCTCGAGGATCCGATAGATGTCCGCTTTCGTTTGCTCATTCTCGACAGTCGCTGATGGAGCCATTGTTTTGGAATATTGGCCATAGGTGAGGATCGCATGCTCACTTCTTTTGCATCATCCGCAGGAGCTTACACCACTCGTTAAAGTACATAAAGGCGTGGTTCCAATCACCTGAGATTGATCGTATCAGTACAACTTGGCCGCTCGACATTCGCAGGACCTTATCATTGGCCCACAACGCCGAGACATCGGCGAAGATGAGCCCGATGGTGTGAACGAATGCACATGGCGGAGCGGGGTTCTTCACTACTGTTTCCCCGGTGGCGTTCTCTCGATATCGGTCATGGTTTCACTATCTTGCTGACGGGTTCTACCCGGGAAATTTGAAGTCTGGTTGAAACAGGAGTTCCAATAATTGAAGAGCGATAGGACTTACAAAAGCGCGCGATACGCTAATATTGAACTGCCCGTTTGACGATAACAACCTATGTCTCCGGCTTACACCAAGAATGGCACAACCTACCAAAATGGACGAGGGATATTTCGCCTTTGCCAACACCAGCACGATATCCCCAGAACTGGAAAATCACGACAACGGCAAACAATCCATCAACCTCCTAGCCCCCCCAAAGTCAGACATATACGCATCCCCAGGCCCGCCCGAGCTTTACGTCTACACGGCACCCATTCTGCAGCGGCGCTTCAGCAAGTCGGCCTTTGAACTCGTGCATGTGACAGTCTCCGCGGCGTGGACTCTGCAGTTCGACCAGGGAGGCCTGCTTGTGACGGTACCCACGGCAGACAACCCCGAACCGGACGGGCTCAACTCGGCCGCCAGTGCGGCAGTCCATCCCGCGTGGATCAAGGCTGGCATCGAGGTCAATGACGGTGTGCCGTATGTGAGCGTCGTGGTCAGGGCCAAGGACGGGTGGTGCGACTGGAGTTTGGTGCCGATGGAGGGCGGACCTAGCTTGGGAGAAGACACGTCGGTGGTGCTGGAACTGACGAGGTTCAAGAACGCTCTTATGGTTAAGACTGTTATGAGCGATGGGAGGAAAGTCCTTGTACGCAAGGTGCCGTGGGTCTTTCTCGATGATAGAGATGGAGATATCTTGGTTGGACCGTATGCTGCTCGTCCTGATCCGGAGGACTTATCAAATGGGGAGGTTTTAAGAGTACGGTTTTGGGGATTGACAGCAAAATAGAAAACAGGACTAAAGACATCTTACAGGGCTGAATTTCATCTACAGTTACTGTTGCATATGCTATTCGTGAATCTCGTCGTTTCTCTTCCAAGAAGTACATCGTAGCGTGTAAAACCACAGCAAGGAGTTGACATGACCACCACAAAGATTCATGTATCCAAATCCAACTGAAATCTGAAATATACATAGACCTTATATTTCCCTCGCAAAGAAAACCTCCATTATTTCATCGCCAGTGAGCACAGGTGACAGACATTCAACTCTTGTGTAAGTCGTCGCGACTCGTCTACCCTACGCACAATATTAGTCAGCGGATGACATCAACCTAGTGATAATAAAGTGGCGGATTTATTCTGTCAACAAACGCCCCTCGGGGCGCACGGACTGAAATCGTCCCTGCGTTTGCGCATTGACGGCAGAATCAAGCCACCAACCACGCCCAGCGATCCTTTGACTCTTGATGGTAGCCATAGAAGACTGCCCACGACAACCGTCGCGGGTTACAAGATTGGGACATCCATCGGGGTCCGAGACGATGCGACAAGAATACCACGAATAGAACAAACGGTCATGGCATCCACTACGTACGTCACATCAGTCACTAGCCTGCGAGGCTTTGGAGAACGGAAAAGAAAAAGAGAGATCGACCGAAGCACGATGGCAGGAAGAGGTGTCTGAAAAGGGATATGCAAAGGGGCTGTTGCTAACTCACCACAGTTCATCCAAGGAGTTGGGCAAGGCCATCTCGGCCTTCATGGCGGAACCGATCGTACCGCTCCCCGACGAGCTAGCCGAGCAGATCGAGTCGTACCTGAGCCGGCACCCGAAATACGACGAGGTGGCGGCGGACCGGCTGCAGGAGGAGCTGCTGGCCGTCTACGAGAGGCATGTCAAGGGGGACTTTGGCACGTTTGGTCCCTGGGTGGCCATCCTGCGCCGGCTACGGCCCATGATCCAGACGCCCGAGCGGACCGTCATGTGGCTCGACTGCCTCAAGGGCTACCTCTCGCAGCGGACCGACAAGGGCGTCGTCACCGAGACGGTCGCCGCCATCATGGACCTCGTCGCCCTTGCCGACGAGTACCAGGATGCCCACCCGGACGGCCAGACTGCCGTCATCTCCAACCCCATCATCGACCGCCTGTTCCTCACCTGGATGGACCGCATCTACCCTCCGTTTGTCGAAGGCCTGCCCGGCATGGAATACAACGAGCGCATGTTCCGGGAGGCACTGGTGGAGTTTGGTAAACGGAAGCCGCTGGTACGCAGATACTCCCAGCCTCTACCCTCATCACCTTCTTTCCATTTCCCACTCAGAGAGCCTGAGCTAATGAAATGGAATCCAGCAATTCTTCGCTACTCTCGATAGCTTCTTTGTCCAGAGCCGATATCGCAAGGCTTCCCTCCGATTCCTGTGCGACTTCTTGCAGAACCGACCTCCTCATGTCCACCAGATCCTCGAGAGCGACCTGTTCGACAACCTCCTCACGTGCCTGCAGGAGGACACGTCCACGACGGTCCTGTCCTCGGCGCTCACGGCCCTCGTCATGCTCATGCCTCACATGCCCAGCTCGCTGGCCCCACACCTACCCGTTCTCTTCACCGTGTATGCGCGGCTTCTGTTCTGGACCGATGGCGACCGGCCCGGTGCGTCCGGGTCGTCGCTACGCCGCGGGCTTGGCTCTACCGGGAGCAAGGGCTGGGACATCTGCGCCAGTGAGCCCAGGGTCGACGATAACAACGCCATCTCCCACCTAGCCAACTACTTCACCATGCTCTACGGTCTGTACCCCCTCAACTTTATGGACTACATCCGCAAGCCCCAGAGGTACCTGCGCCACGCCGACGTGCCCAACGCCGACGAGTTCGAGATCCAGCCGACCGAGCTGCGCCACCAGTCGGAGAGGTTCCGTCGCCAGCACGCGCTACACTCCAACTTTTACACCATGACGATCGAGACGGAGAAGTCGGACTTTGGCCGCTGGATCAAGAGCGAGGCCTCCGAGGTCGTCGCCGACTGCATGGTCCTCTGTCTGTCAGCAGATGTGGCGGCCCCTGACCAGCAGTGGGAAGGTCTGGTCACCACGGCCGAAGCCGGGATCCCCGGGGTGACGCATGCAACGGCGGAGCAGCACAAGGCAGGGCCCGACGCGGCGCTCTTGAGCAGCTCGATCGTTGCAGACACGCCCCTCGCGAGAGTCCTGTCGTCGTCGAGCCTCCAGACCATGACGAGGCAGACTTCACACGCGAGCGTCAATACGAATAGAGATTCGGGCGAGCTACGGAGGCGCGACCAGTCGTATACCGATATCACGGGCCTGGTGCAGTCGCCGTCGCACTCGCAACTGCAGGACCTGATCAAATCCAACAAGGAAATCAAGTCGGGCCGCACGCACTCCCCGGCAAACGATGGCGAGACGTCGCCGTCACCAGGGCCCCGGAGCCGCAATTCTCTTGTCAGCCCCGGGGAGGATAGCCAGGCTGCTGCTGGAGGCGCCGGGGAGAGCCAAGGTCCTGCTATTACTACTACAACAGGGACAGTCTTTACGGCAACGCCGCTTACTACGAGTACGCCGACGGAGACAGAGTCCCAGGTGACACACCTCCAGAGGCAGAACCTTATGCTTCAAAACGACCTGAGCTTCGAGCGGTACCAAAAGCAGCAGCACATTGCGCACATTGGCGAGCTACGACGGAAGCAGGTGGTGGAAGCGGCGACGGAGGCAGAGACACAGAACCTGCTCATGATGAACCGCAATCTCAAGAGCCGGTTCGAAGAGGCCAAGGAAGCTGAGATGCGGGTGCGACGCGAGTCGGAGAAGAGCCGAGCCATGGCCAAGAAGTGGGAGGCGGACCTGTCGGGCAAGCTCAAGGCGCTGCGCGACCAGTCCAAGGAGACGCGGGCCGAGTTGGAACGGGTGCGGCGCGAGCTCGGCGACGCCCACGACGAGCGCGACAAGCTCCGGAGACTGGTGTGCGCGCGCGAGGTGGAGGAGCTTAGCTGGAAGCAGAACTCGCAGTCGGCGGAGCTGCAACGCGCAGAGGTGACGCGCCTGCAAGCCGAGGTGGACCGGCTGACGGAGCTGGAGCGCATCCACGAGGCTGAAGAGCGAGAACGCGTCGCGGCCACGACAGCCGCCGCCGAGGCCGAGGCCAAGGTGCAGCATCTACACGCCAGGTTGGCAGCGCACGAGATGGAGCTGCAGCGGGCCAGGAAGCTCTTTGAGGCGCAGTCGCGCCAGCAGCTGCAACGGCAGAAACAACTGCATACACAGATGCAGCGACAGAGGCAGCAGCAGCAGCAGCAGCAGCAAGAACAGCACCAAAGCAAGAAGGATAGGCCCCTCCTGGCAGCAGTAGGAGACAGGTCCGCGATGCTGTCGACCGCGCCCAGCGACCCGCTCGACAAGGTCATGGCGAGCAGCCGGGCCAGGCAGGCGGAGATGCAGAAGCAGTATGACCTGCTAACGCGGAAGTACACGAAGCTGCACTCGGTGCTGCTGGACATACAGTCTGGGTCGACGCCGGAGCAGATCAACCTCGACTTGCCGAGCCTACCTCTCCCGACGGGAACATATAACAACAACCACAACAACAACGCGCACCACCATCATGGCGGTGCCTCATCGTCGTCATCATCTACCTCGCGACTGCCGCCGCCGCCGCCGCAGCAGCAGCAGCAGCAGCTCCATCCCGCGCCGGACAGGGCACACCCCGGCCACGGGCAAAGCCACGGCGTCAGGCCGCGCTGGCGTGACCTCGCGGCAGAGGGGGCAGGAACATCGTACAATGCTACGCCACCGCTGTCGGAGCAGCACCAGATGCAGATCCAGCAGGGGCTTATACCCCGGCCGGCGACGTCGGGAGGATTCGAGGGGATGGATGCGCAGAGATATCATGGAAGAGGTACGTTGTTACTCTTGAGTCGACTTTACTCTCTTTACTCTCGACTTGTCTTTACTCGATTTAACTTGTTTTGTCTTGTCTTGTCTTGGCTTGGCTTGTCTTGTCTTGAATGTCTCTACTGTTGAATTACCCTGCTGACTAACTTGCTTATAGGTGGAGTCCAAAACCGGTCGCGTAAAGAGGGTGGAGGGAGCAGTGGGAACAATGGGACCAGCAATGGGGCCGGTAAGAAGGAGAAGAAGACGGGTCTGAGGAGTATCCGGACGGGAGTGGAGGAGTTTGTACGGGGGAAGACGGAGTAACTGCTACTGCCTTACGTTAGGTATGAGTAGTAGTAGATGTATGTACTTGAGTCCGAATGGACGACGAATTTGATGAAAAGCCTTGTTTTTTACATTTTACGTTTGACTATATTAAGCTTGTTATGGTACTAAGAAGGGATGAGTGACGGTATAAGGGGCATGAACCATTCGTTATACTTGTAGGTTGTATACATGTTCTCACGTAGACATATGTACGAAGTATACGTATGTGTATGTTTCGAACCACTACCCTGCGTTTCCGCTTGGAAAATCATTACGACGCACTGCAACGCTGGTACTGATGGTTTCAACTCTGGTCAAGACTAAGATGATTATATCATTATCAAGAATTACTAAATATGACGAGCAATGAGAAGAGACGGGTGAGTTGCCATAAAGTCATGAATGGTCATGGTTATGATGATAATCATGAATACATACAAACGCGTCAAGGTGATGGCATATGGAGTATTTTGGATAATTTGATAGATTCAACAAGGAATGGCCAACAGTCCTCGATCCTTAATAACTACAAAGTATCAGCTACCCTTATTTCTTCTCAGTCCATCGGTCTGGTTCGTTTCAAGAGTGGAAACACAACAGCCGTGGAGTTATGTGACGACACAGCCCTTGAGAGTCTGAGTCCAAACAGACCAAAATGGACCAGATAATCCCCACAAGAACCACAGTTGACGATCCAGCAAGAAGACAAAAGACGGCGCGAGAAGGTGTATGCCTGGAACGTCAGGCGCTTCTGTGCTCACCAATACTTACTCTTGTCCGTACATACTAAGGTACGGAGGTACGGGGGTACAAAGTACAAGACAATACACCGAGAAACTTGAACTCGTGTGGGTGTACACCAAATGCAGGGGCAAGAAAAAAAGTCTGCCGCAAGGAACAAAAGCACAAAGGGACGTTGGTTAACCCAAAGCAGCCGGTTCAGCCAAAGTGTACGTACAAAGGACATCATGTATCCACAGTGGCGAAGATGAAGACAAGAGGCCGTCGGCTGTACGCTGGAAGATTGGAAGACAAAGAAAACTCGAAACTGGAGTTGCAATAGAAGACTGGAGTCTAGTCTTGAAGTCATTGACTTTGACTGAATGCTCTTTGGCTTCGGGCGGCGCCAGGGGATAACATCATACCCTCCTTTACCCCAGCACCCAGCACCCAACCTGCCTACCCAGCCAGACAGGGAAATGGGCTGACGACGCTTGTTCCCTCCCCTCGTCGCTCGATCCCTCCTTCCTACGTGTACGCTGACATCCTCTCCATGTATTACTCCGTACAGAGCATTACAGAGTATGTTGTATTACTCGTACGAGCAGGTATGGTATTGCTTATGGCCTTGGGCCTTTGGGTATACAACCAGTCATAGGTACATACCTGTCTCGTATCAGGTCAGGTGAGAGAGTAGCTATTTGCGCTGTAATACTCCGTACTCGTGAGTGTGAGGCCTCGCACTCTTCTCGCCGGTCGTATTAATGCCTGCTGCCGTGTCCCGCGGTGTCCGGAACGCCACATTCCAGTTGTCCGTCGGGGTTTACCGCCGGGGCCAATTGAACTTTGTCTGCTCTGCTTTACTCTGCTTTGAAATTTTTCATCTTCATCTCGGGGTTTTTGTCCTTGTCTCTCTATACGGAGGCGATGTAATTTCGATAACTTTTGACCATGTGGTTCCCTGGAGCTATTCGTCTACCTTTGTTTGTTATTGATCTGCCTGTTAGCCTGTTACTGCGTACATACAAAACATTCGAGCGACTGGTCCATGTGGGTTTCGGCTTTTCGAACCCATAGTCCGTACGATCCAGTATTACGGAGTACTTGTACGGATATGCTGTCCTCCTCCACTCTGCCCCAGAAGCCAAGAGGGCCAAAGAAAGAAGAGGGTCCGGTTCCCGAGGAGAAGCAATGCCAGCACTGAGCAATGCCAGCAATACCGCTGACCAGCATTGCCAGTGGACGTGGTCTGGGCTGGGCCCGGCTAAGTAAAGTCTGATGAGGGTGGTCTATAATTAGGCGGGAATACGGAGTACCCAAGTACAGTTGAGAGTGTACCTGCATTCTGGTCAGTGGTGACTCGGAGCTCGTACTTGCTCCGCCTCATCCCCCCCCTTTTCAAGCCTTTGGAGAGTGGTTGAGTGGCCTGTGTTTTGTTTACGGCCTACCAAGTAAAACATCCGTCCACAATGCATGTATACAACTGGTGATATCGCTCTTGTCTGCTCGTTTGCTCGTGTTTGCTCGTTTGTCAAATGAGTCGGCGCCTCGTATCAAACCGATGTGTTCTATGCCTGCAAGCCTGCTGGGATGGAAGAGAAGGGAAACCTGGGAAAGCATCCCTGCCGCCCCGATCGTAGCGCGCCAGGTGGCAGTGTCAGGGGGCAGGGGGAGGTACCCAAAGACGATATGGTGGATAAGATGGATCCATACGAGTTCCTGAGAGTCAGAGTACATTCAGCAACAGGCACACAGACAGCAATAATACAGGTGCTATTCCCCGTGGACCTGCATACTCTGTATGTCGTGATTGAGTTTACCACCATTAGGATGGAGTTACTGGGGAAGAGGCAATAATACTACATACATGGTGGTGGTTAGTATGGACAACGGAGTACGGAGTAGTGGTAGTCTGTTATCCAAATACCAACTCAAAGCCTTTGTATCCGGTACGATCGAGGTAGCCAGCTAACCTTGCAAGAAGGGCCAGAGCTAAGTGAATACCCCTGCAATCTGCCTGCTTTGTCCACTGCAAGCCAGAGGTTTCGTTCGAGCCAGAGCCAGCCAGCCCGACCCGGATCCACCCAACCTCCATTTGGCCACTGTCCTGTCCACATCTTGTTTATATGTGGAGACCAAGTCTTCGGAGTACGTACCCAGCCCGTACGAAGACTGGGTAACTCATACTTTGGTACCTGTAGCCGGTACGGACAGACAGTATTACGGACCTGCAGGTACAAGCTGACCCTTGGGCCTTCACCCTTGTGGCCGCCTGGTTGACACGCGGCAGCAGGCATGTACCCCCGTCCCAACCCGCCAGCCCGCACCGTCAGGGATCCATCTCGATCGGATGCACGGGTCCCAGGCTCTCAGGCTCCAGGCTCTCAGCCAGTTGAAGAGGGCCACTGTTTTTGTCTGCTCATGCTGCTGGGCTGTGCGGCGTGCCCAATGCTCATTGGATCCAGAGTCAAAACGCGCGCTGTTGTTGTTCGTATTCACTTCCGAGCAAGTACTTTATACTACCAACTCATAGGCTATAGCAACTACCAACATGTATACTCAAACAAGTAGAGAGGTACTCCGTACTCGTCGACTGCAGGTACGAGTTGAAGTCAGGCAGGAACCGAGGAGGAACCAAGGACTCGTAATTCTATTAGTAGCAGGACTAACCTCGCTCGCTCCGCCCTAGCCGCTTTCTCTCTCTTCCTCCTCATTCCTCTCTCTTGTGTTTTCTTACTACTTTCTCTTTCCTTTTCTTTCCATACACTCGCTCACACTCGCTTATTTTCTCATCGTCTTTCGTTTCATCCTATAAAGGACGAAAGACTTTCTTGTTACTCAGTTCTCTGAACATACACACTCTCTTTAACCCCCAACACAAGAAAGACGTAAAGCACATCCACCATGCCTTCCGTCTCCAGCAGCCTCATGGCCCTCGCCGCCGGCGTCTCGACGGCCAGCGCCGCCTTCCAGGGCTTCAACTACGGCGCCTCGTACAACGACGGCACCCTTAAGGTCCAGTCCAACTTCGAGGAGGAGTTCAAGGCCGCCAAGAACCTGCCCGGCACCGGCAACGCCTTCACCAGCGCTCGCCTGTACACCATGCTGCAGGGCGAGTCGGGCTCGGAGCCCATCTCGGCCATCCCCGCCGCCATCTCCACCAAGACCAGCCTCCTGCTCGGCATCTGGGCCTCGGCCGGCGACGAGCGCTTCAACAACGAGCTGGCCGCCCTCCAGAGCACCATCGACCAGTACTGCGGCCAGATCGACAACCTCGTCGCCGGCATCTCGGTCGGCAGCGAGGACCTGTACCGCATCTCGCCCACCGGCCTGACCAGCAGCAGCGGCAACCCCGGCGTCGGCCCCGACGTCCTCGTCCGCTACATCAAGCAGGTCCGCAAGACCATCAAGGGCACCTGCCTGGCTGACGTCCCCGTCGGCCACGTCGACACCTGGACCGCCTACGTCAACGGCTCCAACCAGGCCCTCATCGACAACGCCGACTGGCTCGGCATGGACACCTACCCCTACTTCGAGTCCACCAAGGCCAACGCCATCTCCAACGGCAAGTCCCTCTTCCAGGCCGCCCTCGACCGCGCCAAGGGCGCCTCCGGCTCCCGCCCCGTCTGGATCACCGAGTCCGGATGGCCCGTCTCCGGTGACGCCTCTGGCGACGCCATCGCCTCCACCGTCAACGCCCGCAAGTACTGGGTCGACGTCGGCTGCCCCCTCTTCGGCGAGACCAACACCTGGTGGTACACCCTCCAGGACGCCGCCCCCACCACCCCCAGCCCCAGCTTCGGCGTCCTCGGCTCCGACATCAACGGCAAGCCCCTCTACGACCTGTCCTGCCCCAAGTCTTCCTCCACCACCTCCTCCAGCGCCGCCTCCAAGGCTACCTCGTCTGCTGGTGGCTCCAAGTCTGGCTCCGGCTCCAAGTCTGGCTCCAGCACCGGCTCTGACTCCAAGGCCACCGGTGCCTCGTCTGCTGCCTCTTCTTCCGCTACCCAGAAGGCTGCCTCTGGCTCCGGCTCCGGCTCTTCCGGCTCTGGCTCCGGCTCTGCCACCTCTGCCGCCACCCTGACCAAGGCTGTTGCCACCCCCTCGGGCGTCGTCAGCCCCGTTCCCTTCCCCACCTACGTGAGCGGCGGCGGTAACGGCACTGCCACCAACGGCACCGTCACCACCTCGTCTGGCTCTGGCTCCGGTGCCACCCAGACTGGCTCCGGCTCCAGCACCGGCTCCTCCGGCTCGTCGGGCTCCGACGTTCCCCAGAGCATGGCCGGCAAGGTCAACTCGGTCAGCGCCGCTGTTGTCGCCATGGTCCTCGCCATTGGCATCCTGTAAACAAGCAGACATGTGTAGCATGACTGCAGGGGAGCAAACACCAAACCAAATATAGACATGTGTTATTTTTCTAATAGAGGCTTTTCCTTATAAAAAAAAGACATGTTGTGTTTGTTTCTTCACCATATATATCCAACCGACACCATGAGTGTCGCGTTTGTACACATAATGATCATGGGACTGGAACTGGAACTGGGTTACCTGGGATAGAATCGGATTACTTTCACTGTATCAAATTGAACTGTCTATAATTACACCACACACTTTGTCATTCAGGCTTCCCATGATGTGAATTCAAGCTCATCCAATGGCATCCCTGAAGACATCTCTGAAGGTATCTCAAGGCATCTCAAGGCATTTGAAGACATCTGATGACATCTATCCGTGTACGACGTATAGTAATTAAGAAAGCGGATGAACAGGGGTACAACTGATTGATAGCAAGGCCAAGCAATGAGCACCCAGCAAGAATCAAGAGTGTGGGTCCCAGCTCGGAGCTCCTTTGCTGTCCCCTAATCTCCGTATTCCACTCGGTGCCGTCATTCTTTCCCCGCCGCAGGCAGCTGCACCCCAGTTCAATTGCTGTCCTCAACAATTCGCTCCATTCCGTGTCCTTGGAGAGACATCAGCATTGAAGCACAAGCACAATCAAAGCCCACGCGCAATCGAAGCTCAAATACGCGAAAAATACAAACACAGAGGGCGACTACCCACGAAATAATGGCCCCGAAGCTACGATTCGGACTAGGCTCCGCGGCGGTCCTGGGTCTCCTCGCTGCGGCGGCAGTATGCTACGCTGCGCCCCAGGAGGCCACCAAGCATGCTCTGACGGATAGCCTGAGTCTCGAGGAGATTGACGAGCAGCTCGAGGTAAGCACAGATGAGCAGCGCGGATAGAATTATGGCCATGGGGAGCGGCAAGATAGGCAAGAAGAGGGGCACGTGAGCAGAAAGGACAACGTGTGCTGACGTCGACCTCGCAGACCTGCACCATCGTCCAGGACCTCAACGCGAGCAAGGGCGCGACCTTTGCGGCGGCACCGACCTCGCTGGCGACGCGCATCTTCGCGGCCCTGTTCCCGGGCTCGCCGGCTGTCAACGCGCTGCTGGCGACGCTGTACATCTCGGGCCCGCCCAACTTCCTGCTGGCCCTGTGCCCGACCGACATCGACCCGTCGTCGCTGAGCGTCATGGTGGCCTTCGCGGTGGGTGGGCTGCTGGGCGACACGCTGTTCCACCTGCTACCCGAGATCTTCCTGGGCGAGGACGAGCCGGACAAGGTCCGGCTGGTGCTTGTGGAGCCCAACAGGAACCTGGTGCTCGGGCTGGGCATCCTGGTGGGCTTCATGACGTTTGTGGCCATGGATAAGAGTCTGCGTATTGCGACGGGTGGGGATGGTGGCCATAACCATGACCATGGACACTCCCACTCTCATGAGGTTGCTGCTGAAGCTGTCTCGTCTGCTGTTGATAACGAGTCATCGTCGACCAAGTCGCGCAAGGGCAAGGGCAAGAAGACTCAGGATGATAAGAAGGAGGAGACGGCGGTGGCTAAGAAGGAGGATGGACCCAACACGAGCGTCAAGCTGGGCGGATATCTCAACCTCATTGCCGACTTCACGCACAACATCACAGACGGTCTCGCCATGTCGGCCAGCTTCTACGCCTCGCCGACCATCGGGGCTACCACCACCGTCGCTGTCTTCTTCCACGAGATCCCCCATGAGGTCGGCGACTTTGCCCTCCTCGTGCAGTCGGGCTTCTCCAAGCGTGCTGCTATGGGATCCCAGTTCATCACGGCCATTGGTGCTCTCCTCGGCACTCTGATTGGCATTGCTGTCCAGGAGTTTGGCGGTGCGGGCGCTGCTGAGGGCGATCATGCTGGTCTGCCGCGTAACGCTGGTCTCTGGGGAACCAGCTTGGTATGTTCTGACATTGCCCCCTCTCTACCCCAGAAGCTTTCTCACCAAGTTTCCTCCTTACTACATGACATATCGTCATGCTGTGAAACTCCCTTGACAGAAGATTTGGAGATGCTAACATGTATAATGCGTGTATAGACCTGGGGCGACATGCTTCTTCCCTTCACGGCCGGAACCTTCCTCTATGTCGGCACCGTGGCCGTCATCCCCGAGCTGCTCGAGACGGGCAAGGACAAGGCCCTGGAGCTCCGCAAGACGGTCGTACAGTTTGCCGCTGTGGCTCTCGGCGCCGGCATCATGCTGTACATTTCGTGGCACTAAAGCCGTCCCTCTGGGGGCCTCTGGAGAGGCATGCGCCCATGTGCCTGCTGATCGACTGGTGCTGAGGGGCAGGGCTTGGGGGTTGTTGAACCGAAGAACAAACATGGCATGAGAGCCTACGAGCACGGAAAGAGACATACATGAAGTGGTTAACCGTGCGCGTGCAGGCAAACACATATTTTGTATAGAGTTACTGCAGAGCAGGGCAGAGTGTGCCCCGAGACGAAAAGGTGCCGAGTATTATAGAGCATCGACTGATAGGATATTGACAGTTACGAGTATGGTTGTGTACGTCCATGATGAGTACAACAAGGCCAAAGAGTCATAATGATGATTCCAGGTCATTCCATGTCCTCTGGTCCCGTGATGCCTCTGTTATAGCATCGAATGCAGTGAATGCCATTGATGTAGTGAATCGATGGGGAGATTTCCCACTGCCCATTCACGGAAGGTGCCCCCGGCGTGCCTTCCTCTTTTCTGCCGAACCTGCACGTATTTAAAGACTGAGATTCTTCAGACCCTGCCTGAGAGAAACATTCCTTCCTTCTTCATCATCCGCATCATTCTCAGAAGCATCCTTTGCTCCACGCATCGTTCCAGATGACGAACTTTCTTACGGCTTGTCTAGGAGGCTAGATGCTTCACACGCTCATACCTCGATTTCGTTTCCTCTTCTTGTTTATTCTCTCGCGTTCAACTGTTTGGCCGTTTTGATCTGCCCAGCCGACGGTTCTACTCCCATTGCTTTTTTCTTTTGAATCGCTCCGCGACGCTCATTTGGCTGGCCGTATCATCCGCAGGACTTGCCCTTCTTCTGTCCCGAGCTTCCAGTCGCCATCCTGCGAGAAATCCTGCAACAGCAGGAGAGCATGGCCAACTCTGCCGAGGCCGGTCACGGGCTTAAGACCGCTTGGTTGGCCCTGGGAGGCGTCAACAAGAGGAGCAGCAGCACCAGATGGCGCCGATCCCATCTACTGGTTAGTATGCTTCAACGTCCCCATGCTTTATCTACCTTACCCTTCTGTGTCCTCTTTCTGACCCTTATCCTCTTCTCTGACTGCAGTCAGCACCCTTCATTGTGTTATTCATGACCACTCGACCCGTTACGTCTTCCCCATATCAAGGCGGCATAATGCTGTGATCGTGAAGATCACGGGATGCACAATATGACGTATGCGGGGAACTACCTGCACAATATCCGAAAGGCATTCGAGGCACATTCTCCACTGAGGTGGAAAGACAAGGTCGACTTGTTGATCGACAGCGTCAACAACCACAGCAAGACCAGGAGCTGCAAAAGAAGCAGAAGAAATAGGACACAGGGGGCGAAAGAGGCTACAGAAGGAACAGCAACAGCGACAGGAGCAGCAACACTAATATCGACACCACCAACAACAATATTAATCCCCGAGAGAGAGATATCCAGGGATTGAATTGTTTATGTCTCCTTTCCTGACACGGCCCATCACAGAAACCACAGCCACAGCTAGAACCACAAACATAAGAACAGGAGAAAAAGCAGCAACGATGCTGCGGGTCACTGAGGAAAGGTGTGATCCGACAGGAGGACGGATAGGTTGCCCATTTAACTCATCACTTGAAAGCAAGATCTGGAATCCTGCCACATCATCATCATCATCATCATCGCCGAGAAGACTCGTTAGCACCGCGTTTGTTCGCCAGTGGACATGGTCGGTGCCTTCCGTCATCTTCCGCCATTACTTTACAGCCTCACATTACGTGTCTGCCTGACACCACGCCTCGCAAGACGGTCGGGTATGGAGGATGGGAGGGATGGTGGTGATTAAAGTACAAATGTTGAATCCGATTGTCCGTGTCGTGAAGGGACCGTGAATCTTCTAGTTAAGAATATAAGACAAACATAAGCGTTGCTTGAAAGTTGGCAGGAGAGTCATACATGTAGATTCACGCCCTGGATACATGTAAACTTTATGACACTTGGTAAGCTCGCAAGAGTGCAAAACAAGCGGAGAATCCATGACGTGACCATAATCCCATGTACGAGGATGAGTACTAACGAGTACGGGGTATACGAGTAAATGGGTATCGCGGGGAAAACGAAGTTTGTATGATCGATCACGACCAAGGCCAAGTATTGCCAGAGCTCTAACGTCTTTGACGCCCTTTGGATTACCAATCGTATGTAGCTGGAAAGAAAAGAAAAAAAGGTTACGATCTAAAGCTTGTATTCCCCGGGCCGGCAAGACGAGAGGGTGTGGTGACTGGTGTGGTCGCTGGTGTGGACGGGGAGCTTCTCGTCCGTTTGGTGCCTGGCGCATGGCGATGGAGAGTTGATGACAAATGGCAATGCTGGCCAAGCTTGGAACTTGGTACTCCGTACATAGTATTCGATGGCTGGAGTTGGGGTATTATGTTGGGGTATCATCCATTTGTCACATGTTAAGAACTCTTTATTCTACTCGCTGGCGCTTACAGAGTGCGGAGGACACATAATGATACGAGGACATCACGATGTGTGACCTTTTGAAATGCAATAGTAGATGAGCCATGCTACCTGGTGAGTATTAGATGCACGCCCCTTGTGATTGAAGGCTTGTCAAAACATGGGTCAGTCTGGTAGTTCTCCGTAATACTATCCGTAGTTGGGAATACTTTGCTGCCTCGTGCTTGTACGTGAACCGTGCACCGCATTCTGGAACGATCCGACGGCAAGGGCTGCCTTATTACGGCAATACTAGCACTGTAAAGTAAGTGCTGCCAAGTATGGGAAAGCCAGGGAATATTACTCGATAGGGCATATGACCAGACCTGACCAGACCTGACCAGACCAGACCGGGTAGAATAACGGGAGTTTGGCATTGCGTGACCAGAAGGCCGGGAGCCGTCAGACGGAAGGACTAGGAGTTGTCACGAAGGATTTGAACAGGGTTCAATTTGTTTGGGTTGGTTCGTGGGCAACGCGACGCGGCTGAAATGGCATTCTCCGACGAGTTTGGTGAGCACGGAATGCTTGCGACATCGGCAGGTACATTTCACTCTTGACTGCCAGTGGTCAGGTTCCGTGCACAATCAAGGTGTGTGGAGGGCGGCCGACAGGGACTCGGGTGAGAAACTGTTGTGAACGGTGTGAAGAGAAGAGTGAAGAGAAAAGTAACCCAAAAGAGTATATTTCAGCATCTCGATATATTCTGAGCTGTACTCCGTAATGATCGGTACAGTCAAGAGTTTCTACGAGTACAGAAGCCGTTGATTCACTGCCGTAGTAGCCGTGCGTACTTAAAGGACTCCATATTATTATTTCAAGGCTGTCTGTGCAGCTGTCTGTGCAGTGTGTGTGTGTTGTGTGTGTGTGGCTCCCGCAAGCGGCAAAAAAGTCAAAGGGCAAGCGGCAAAGCCAACACCAAAAAGCAGGCCAGGAAGCAAGGGTCCCTCTTATCACCAAGCCTCGTGCTGGGGCACCTTATCCCTCCAATAAAGGCGAGTACGTCGATCCCCGGATCTTGGGTCATGCAACTCTCTTGCTTAGCGTGACAGAGCAGACGGCAGAGTCTTTTATATCAATCTCTTCTGCTACAGGAGCGACAACAACAACACACATGCACCACTTGTGTTTTTTTACCTCTTTCTTTGCGCATTCTGTCCCATTTTCTGTTCAGCGCTCCGTACTCGTACTCCCTGTGCAGAAGTGCAAAAAAAAGGAAGAAGAGAATTTTCACATCCTAATTTGGACACGTCTTCTCCATGTGCGCATGTGTGGGAATGTGGTTGGCGCATTGGCAGAGCACGTATACGTATATACGTATATACGTACCTCTCTAACCCATGAAGAGCTGCTGCCTTTCTTCCCGCCTCTCCCGTTCTTCAGCAGCCGCAGCAGCCAGGAGACAGCATGGATCAGGGAGGAGGATACGGAGTAATGGCAAAAGGTAATATTACCACAGAAGAGCGCTCAGAATCATAGATTGGACCACAAGACAAGACAGGAACCACCCTTTCGCTCCACGTACAGTTGGCCAAAGAGGAAGGTCGGGAGCAACACAAGCGTCCCAGTTTTGCCAGTCAAGACTTAAGACTTACGACTTTAGTCTCCGGATCGGAGGTCCGATGGGTCGCCGATTTTGGTCCCTTGGGTTTGGGTCTACTGTAACTGCAACTGCGACTGCAAACTGGGGAGGGCGTAATACTGCACCTTCTACAGAGTATGGAGTACTCTGTATAAAGATATTGATTGATCAACATAAGAGATTTCATCCTGCTGCCTTGGATGCTTGGATTATTACCACGCCGTATTACTACCGAGAATTGTAATCGTCAATCCTCCGTCAACGGCATGGTCCAGAACTCGTAATAGGTACGCAGCGCAGACAGACGCGCAGGTCAAAAAGGTGTGGAGGGGCTCTTGTCATGAGCTAGAAAATTCTACTTGATTGATGCCTGCACACCGGAACTCGTGTCATGGAGTCATGGAGTCTCACCTTTGTGGCTATTCGGCCCTGGTGGGGACGAGACAGGAAGAAACGGATACAGTGTATAACGCGTAAAGAGAAGACTCGAGCGGTGTGCCTGCCTTTTCTCTATTGTCTGGTCCTTGGCATAATAATCTAGATGGATGGGAAGAGGATGAGTCGGCGATGGCCTCGTTCCGGTTCCTCCCTTTCACCTCTGAGTACCGTACCTCTATGATCCCTCCCACCATAAAAGTCAGCCTCCACCCACGCCACCATATTCGTATGCGAGGTACGTACTAATTGACCTTGATCTTGCGTCTTGACCTTGTCAAGATGCAATAATAGCAATTGCGCCTCACACCATCAGCCATGAATGTCCTCACACCATGTATTTACACCATGAACAACACACCGTGTTCCGGTAACATGAGCCTCCCACTCCCTACCTCCCAACCTCCCTGATTGCCAAGTCAACAAGTATTGGCAGTTGCTACGCTGTCCAGGCAAAGGTGGTTGTCCTCCTTCTTCTTGGGGTCATGAGGGTTGCAATACTTCTCCGTGGGTTGTATAACATTGTATTCTCCCCAAGAGAGATTCCAGAGCAGCCCCGTGGCCACCAGCCAAAGGGGTTCGTTCCATCAGACCCTGGCTGGGGGTGGCCCCATCTGACAGAGAGGGACAGAGTCATAACTGGAGTCCCGGCGGCGTCCCTGGCGTCCCTGGCGTCGTCCTGGACCGCCGCTGGTGTGCACGAATTGCCGTCTGTTGACTGCTTTGGGAAGTGCTCAGGTAACGGAATTGAGCCAGACCCAGTATTCGCCATCACTAGTACCGCCCAGTTGCCCACCAGGCCGTACCCCCAGTTCTTTTTTTCCCTTGCCATGCGGCTCCAGATGGCTCCCCGAGAATTTAGAAACTGCCCAGGGTTGCTCTGCTGGTGGATCCACAAGCTTTGTCTCCTTCTTACTAGTGCCCATGACTTACTTTGTACACACTGTAATAGCTGTAATAGTGGTGTAAGGTTGTGATGCTCTCCATATACGCCCTTGGTCCCGAGTATACGCCCTCGGGCTCGTAGTCCGTCCCCCCCCAACAGCTATTAAAATAAGGCCATCCCCGGAAACTGAATACCCTCTCAAGAGTTCCCTCTTGCTATATACATCTTGAACTATTTGTCTCACTTCACCGTTGTCGTCGTTGTCGTCGCGTGTTGGTCTTGTTGGATTGCATCATCGTCAACGGCAGCATCATCATCATCACCAACAACGTCAGCATCAACCATTGACCATTGACCATCGCACCTGCCTCGTCTATTCTTTCCAGCACGCACGCACCTTCCCAATCCTCATAAAACATTCCACTCGTAATATTACATAACATCGCCCATCCAACTCTTCTCATCTTCTCATCTTCTCTCCTCTTCTCCTTCTCCCACCATCAACCCGGTTTTACCATCCGTGGCTGCCTTTCGCCATTGGAGTCCGTCCCCGTCCTATCCGGTAACTAGCCATCCATCCATCCAATCCGACGCCACAGTCTTGTCACCGACACCCTTATTCTCCCGCGCTCTCGCGTTGCACAAATCACGAGCAACCTCAGCATCAGGCCACCGCCGTTCAATAGCTTGACCCAACAGCTTCCGAATCGTGCCGACGGCCCGCCCATATATATTATCTCATTGAGACGAGACGCCTTGTCGCCTCTTCATCACACCATATTCATACATACATACATACACGAGGCATCAGAACGATACTACATCCATCTGCTCAACGCCACCGCATTTAATGTCCATCACCTTTGAGAATCCCGCCCGCGGGCCAGCCAAGCCCAAGACCGCTGCCGTCGCCATCGACATCACCCTCGACCAGCACTTCTCTACAAGAGTCTACACATCCGGCTCCACCGTCCATGGCCATGCCACCTTCAAGTGCCAGAAGGATGTGCCCTTTGAGGACATCGAGGTCCTCCTGACCGGCGTGTCGGCCACCCGCCTCGACTTTGTCCAGTCCTACACGTCCAGCGCCGCCCGCAGCTTCATGAAGCTGCGCATGCCCATCCCCGATGACGTCTTTCCGGCCAACCACGTCCTCCAGGCTGGCAAGTCGTACACGGTCCCCTTCCACTTCATCATCCCCCACCAGCTCACAGTCAACGCCTGCAACCACGGCGCGCCCCAGGCCGTGCGCGAGCACCACCTCCGCCTGCCCCCGACCCTGGGCTACTGGGACGGCGACGACCAGGCCCCCGACGTCACCCACGTCGAGTACGCCGTCAAGGGACGGGTCGTGGGCTACCAAAAGGGCGAGTTCCCCAACGTTGAGCGCAAGATCATCGAGGACAAAAAGGTCGTCAAGGTCATGCCCGTGCGACCCGAGGAGCCGCCCCTCGACATCAGGCGCCACGACGAGCGCTACTGCCTGACCAAGACCAAGCCCATCCGCAAGAACCTCGTGGGCCCCAAGGTCGGTGAGCTGACAGCCCACGCCGCCCAGCCCCGCGCCATCATGGTCCACCCGGACGGCTTCCGCGCCAGCAATACCGAGGCCACGGTGCACCTGCGCTGGGCCGCCGCCCACGCCGACGCACCGCCTCCCAAGATCAACTCGGTCGCCACCAAGCTCACTTCCAACACCTTCTTCGGCCAGTCGCCCTCCAAGAGGCTACCCAATCTCGGCCCCAAGACCAGCTACTCGTACAACCAGGTCCTCACCTACTCGTCCAACACCAACCTCGCCACCATCCGTCCCGCAGACAAGCTGGCCTGGTCTGCTGAGCGTGCCCGTCGCGACTCGGGTTACATGAGCGGAACCTCGCCCGACGCCGCCGGTGTTGCTGCAGCCGCTGCTTCTGGCTCTGGAAAGGACGCCGCCGTCAACTACTCGGCTCAGATCCAGGTGCCCATCAGCCTCCCCATCACCAACAAGAAGATCTTCGTCCCGACCTTCTTCAACTGCCTCATGGCCCGCACCTATGTCCTGCAGGTCGTGCTGTCGATCGGCCCCGCCAACACCACCCTCACGCTCCACCTGCCCCTGCAGCTCGGTGTCGAGGGCCTCTTTGAGGAGCCCGGCGCCGACGACGCCCTCCCCAGCTTCGAGTCGACCATTGCCCAGGACGAGGCCGCCCAGGCCGACGAGTACCTGCGTCCCCGAATCATTCATGTGCCGGCTGGTCCCGCCCAGATGAACAATGGCCTTCCAGTCTACACCGACCGCTTCGGACGATCTCCCCCCGTGGCCTAGACTACGAAGTACATTTTGATACCCAGTCTCTGTTTATTCCGCTTTGGCGCTTTTGCTCTTTACAAAAATCCGGTTATTTTCTGTTCTGGCGCATTGGGCTGTATTGGGTCTTGTCTATTCTAGAGGATACACATGTCTCTGCTTACAGCGTTGCGCTTGCGTCTCAGGACTGCACTACGTCCTTTGTCTTTCTTTCATAAGCGCTTCTTTTACCCTCGGTTTTGTTTTTTTGTGCTATACTGTTTTTTACTGCGGTAATTATGGGAATGGAGTTGGTATGATACTCGCAACGATTTGGGATGGTGATGGTGATGATGACCGAGATACCCTTTGGTGATGATTGAACGAGACGATTAATGAATATGTCCAATATTGAACAACACGATGCATCCTATCTATTATTTATTATTGTCCATCACTGTCTACTACTAACAATATCTACTACAACTCATCAGGCATACTTGCAGCATTGTCTAGATGAGCAGCCTGATTTCGTAAGAGCAATGACGTATTATACGGAGTGGGGAAAGAGCAGACGGTGAGAATCCAAAACGGTAGATTATAACACATGTGGGTCCAATACTCCCGGGGAAAACGGAAAACGGGAAACGGAAGCCCCTTTGCTGTGCTGTGCTGTGCTACGCTGTCCGTCCCTTCTTTCAATTACGCTCCCGTCCAAGACATTGGATCAAATACGGCAGAACGTTCTCGTATCGTATATCTTGGCTGATACCTCCCAACCCAACCACCACCACCACCACCACCCCTCGATCCGCTGGCCTTTCCCAGTTTCCCTTTGTCTTTCACAACCCTTCGAAAGACACGTGCGACAGAGGAACCGACCCTGACCCCGATTCTGACCCCGACTACTCGACAGCACATCACCTCACCCTGGTGGCACTTTGACTAGTTGCCCCGATACACTCGTTTAAAGACAGCTTCGACATCCATCTACGACGACCGACCGACCGACTGAACTGAAGGCCTTGTATCGCCGACCGGGACGACCGAGAGACGCACAACGTCAAACAAATAGGCATTGGCCCTGGAGTGGTGAAACGAAGCAAGCACATCGAAGAAAAAGAGGGACACACAAGGACGATGCGTCTGCAGACGGGACTGGCGGCGCTGGCGGCGTTGCTCGTCTGTCCTGCCGAGGCATTCTACATACCAGGTTGGTGGTCCCATTCAAGCCTCGAGGATCCAACTCGGGGTTCACTGAGGAAGGGACAGGATGACTGACAACAACAGGCTGGTCCATCAGGAGCTACGCAGACGGACAGCACATCCCCCTGCTGGTCAACAAGGTGTACTCGGACAACACAGAGCTGCAGTACGGATGGTACGACCTGCCGTTCGTGTGCCAGCCGACGGGCCAGCACGCGGCCGGCGGCGGCGGGCTGCTGAGCGGGCAGAGCGTGCCGCTCAACCTCGGCGAGGTCCTGCGGGGCGACCGCATCCGCGCCTCGGACATGGAGCTGACCATGGGGACGGACCGGCCGTGCGCGACGCTGTGCACCGCCCCTCTCACCCGGCGGGCCGTGGACCGCGCCCGCGACGTCGTGGGAGACGGCTACGTCGCCGAGTGGATCGTCGACAACCTCCCCGGCGCGACCAGCTTCGTCACCGTCGACAAGACGCGCAAGTACTACGCCGCGGGGTTCAAGCTCGGCTACGACGAGCAGCACCAGTCCACCGGCGCCCCCGGGGCGCCCCCCCTCGAGAAGGACCACCACTACTACCTCAACAACCACTTCACCATTGTCATCCGCCACCGCCGCGCCCCCGGCCGCGCAGGCGAGCGCGGCGACAAGGTCATCGTCGGCTTCGAGGTGTACCCCAAGAGCATCGGACCGGACGTCACCCGCGACGAGCAGGGCTGTCCCGTCGACCTGCGCCATCTGCACGCCGCGGACGGCGCCTTTGAACTCATGCCCCGTCCTAACAAGACTGCCACTGCCACTGCCACCACCACCGCTGCTGATCAGGAAACACAAGAAGTGACAGCCCTCGAGGATGGGGACGACGACGCCGTCATCGCCACAGTCCCATACACCTACTCCGTCTACTTCCGCGAGGACAACAGCATCGACTGGTCCCACCGGTGGGACCTCTACTTTGTCAACCAGGAGGACGGCTCGCGCGTCCACTGGCTCGCCATCATCAACTCCCTCGTCATCTGCGGCCTGCTCACCGGCGTCGTCATGGTCATCCTCGCGCGCACCGTCCGCACCGACATCCGGAGCTACAAGGAGGCCGCCATGGCCGAGGACGGCAAGCTGCGTCGCGGCGGTAAGCGGTCCGCCGACAAGGGTGGCTCCTCACTTCTCGGTCAACCCGACGATGCTGCTGGCCTGTCAGACGATGACCTGCTGGAGGACGAGCCCCTCGAGGATGTCACGGGCTGGAAGCTGCTCAACGGCGAGGTGTTCCGCACCCCCGCGGCAGGCGAGCTGCTCGCCCCGGCCGTCGGATCAGGAATCCAGCTCCTCGTCGTGGCATCCGGACTGGTGGTCCTCGGCGCCGTGGGCGTGCTCAACCCCAGCTTCCGCGGCGGGTTCGTCAGCGTCGGCGCAGGCCTGTTCATCGTCGCCGGTCTCCTGTCAGGCTACCTCTCCGCGCGGGTCTACCGCTCCTTCTACCCGGACACGGCGAGCCCGAATGGGTCCCCGAACGGGCCTCGCCTCCGCTCCCACGGGTCCAACGCCCTCGTCACGGCCCTGCTGTTCCCCGGCCTGGCCCTGTCCGTCGTCCTGGTGCTCAACCTGTTCGTATGGGCCCAGGCCTCGAGCACAGCCATCCCCTTCAGCACCGTGATCGCCCTGCTGGCCCTATGGCTGTGCGTCCAGGTGCCCCTCGTGTACGCGGGATCCTACTACGGCTTCCACTTCGCTCCCGTATGGCAGCACCCCGTCAAGACGTCCGCGGGTCCTCCCCGGCCCGTTCCCCCGCCCTCGGCATGGTACGCCCGCCCCGTGCCGACAGCTCTGATCGCCGGCCTGATCCCCTTCGCCGTCATCTTCGTCGAGCTGCTCTACGTCCTGCAGTCGCTGTGGCAGGACAAGAGCGGCTTCTACTACGTCTTTGGCTTCCTCGCCGTCGCCTGCGCCATCCTCGCCCTCTCCGTCGCAGAGGTCACCCTCGTGGCCGTCTACACCCACCTCTGCGCCGAGAACCACCGCTGGTGGTGGCTGTCCTTCATGGTCGGCGCCGGCAGCGCCCCCTGGATCTTCGTCTACTCCGCCTGGTACTACGCTTTCCGCCTGCACATCCAGGGCTTCGTCAGCGGCCTCCTCTTCTTCGCCTACAGCTTCGTCGCCTGCTGCATGTATGCCCTTCTCACGGGCACGATTGGCTTTCTCAGCGCCTATGCTTTCGTTCGCCGGATTTACGGGTACGTTCTCCTTCATCCCCCCCCTCCCCCACCTCAGTTCCTATATTCTCAACTTCAGTTGCCTTCTGTTCATTTGCTAACCATGTACTCCGTACACACAGAGAGATCAAGGCCGATTGATCCATGTAAGAGAAGGTGTCTTGACTACCCTATTCTTTTTTGTACTACTATCCTTCTCACAAGTCGACTGCTTCGGTGTTAGATGTATATAATAAACGGCCGAGATTGTCCCTTGGGGATTGTAATGATGAGTCCTTTGTCTAGCGACACGTTGGACAAACCATTCACTATATGAACATTCGCTGTATGAACCATTCACTGTATGAAATGCATAGTATCTCATCTCATGGTGGCCTTCAAATGGGTATCGATATTGGCACTATTGCTACTGCTAAGTCCTAGTCGTACCCCTACTCCTACAGGCCACCGCACTTCCCGCCCTAGATACTTGCGCGTCTAGGTGCCGTTGTTCTACGCAGTGCTTGCTTGGCCTCCGTCTCCTCCATCAAGGGGAACCCCCCTTGCTCGCGGAGCTTGTGCAGGAACTCGTCACCGTACTTGCGCCCGACCCGATAGATCTCGTCAAACTTGCCAAAGTCCAGAGTGCCGTACTCGTCAATCGGCGGCCGCATGTAGATGCAGCCCGGCATCGTCTTGGCCCGTTCCAGGGCGTCGACGCTGGACACATAGGCCAGGCGTGCCTGGATCTCAGCTAGCGTCGGCGGGTTGGGGTGCGACGAGAAGGGGTTCCACCGGTTGACAAAGGCCCACATGCCTGACAGTGAATCTCCGTATGTCTGGGGCGTGTCGTCGTCAATGGCGCCGACATCAATCGCAAAGATGATGTCGATACCCAGAGACTTCATGTGCGACACCGTCAGATTGTCCACGTACCCGCCGTCGAGGAGCATGCTCCCCTCGTCGCACAGCGGAGGCAGCAGACCAGCCAGCGACATGGACGCGCGGATGTACCTCCAGGCGTAGCCGCTCGTGTGGAATTCGACCCGACTCTTGCTGATGTTGGTCGTGTTGCAGTAGTACTCGAGCCAGAAGTCCTCGATCTGCGTATCGCCCATGGCCTTGAAGATACCGCGGTTGAACTCGTGACCCGTCGTGTACGATGCCGAAGGATACGTCAGGTCCAGGGCGAATCGCCACAGGCTGGCCATGCGTCCGGCAAACTTCTTGGCGAACCCAAACATGGGCACGACGTCGGCGTGGCGGGCATACAGCGCACCCACAAAGGATCCGATGGATGTACCTCCGACAACGTCGATGGGGATGCCCGCCTCCTCCAGCGCGTGAATGATGCCAATGTGACTTATGCCACGGGCACCACCACCGCCAAGAACCAACCCGATCGACTTTCCACAGAGCCTACGGGCCAGTCGGTGGAAGTCGCCCTTGAGAGGCGTGTCGGGAGAGTAGTATGGTGCGTGATGCAGTTTCCTAGACGTGTACTTCTGGATCTCGGCCTGAAGAACCTGGACGCGCTCTTTAAGAGCTTGTCCCAGCTTCTTGGACGGCGGGTGCACGGGCACCTCCTTCATCCGGAATGCCATCTGGATGTGGAAGTGCCCACCGTTGATCCACACACGGTTCCTCAACCACGCCCTGGTGAGGCCCGGGGGTGAGTACCGTTCCGTGTGGAGTAGCACCAGCGTCTTGCGAGCCGTCGATTTCATGCCCAGCATGAAACGCTCGTATTCGCCAATAGCCGGCGAGCCTTCCGCGAGGCCGACCAGCAAGATGCTGTCAGCCTGCTGAATGCAGGTTTGTGTCCATGGAGAGTTGACATTGGTATCTGTGCCGAGTATTGTATCAGCAAACAAGGTATTTCCTTCAAGTCAAGAAACAGATAGCAAAAAAATGATGTTTTTTTTGTGGAGATCAGGAAAAAATTAGAGTTAACATGTACCATCAGCGGCGTTGCCTTTGGACATAGGGTTTGTTCATCATGAAAAGAAAACATCTTCGAGCGCAAGAAAAGAGTATGCAAGTGGAGGCGATGGGGGGGTTTCTTACCAGCGACGTATACAACAAGTCCATACTTCTCCTCGAGATCCGCCAAGTACTGAGACAGTCTCAGTTTGCCCATCTTGTTGAAGGCGTGTTTACCCAGGTGCTTGAGGATAGCGGCCTGGTTGAGCGAAGTGGCTCCGTTCGGGGGCCCGACCTGGGTAAGCGCGTTCATAAGGCGGTTGCCAAACTCGACAACGGGGACACCTGCTGTGACGGGCAGGATGGCGACGGTGCGCAGGTTCATTGTCGCCTCTCTCTGGCTCTGCTTGGGCGTGGTAGCGCTCTCCTTGTCCGGATGCAGAGCCGGATCATCCAACATGGCTCGCATGCGCGAGGCAATGATCTTGGAGATCTTGATGGTGATGTTGGGGTGCTGCTGGGCGAGGCTGTTGACCAAGGTGCGGGGGAACTTGACCACCTCAGTGTCTCGAATGGCATGCAACGTCCCAGAGCGTGCCGTTTCAGTGAGCACTTCCAGCTCACCAACGCTCTCGCCCTGGCCAAACTCGGCTCGGACAGTGATGCCCCCTTCCTTCTTCTCCTCGACGAGACGGAGGCGACCATTGAGGACAATGTAGATGGCGTCGCTCTCGTCTGCATCGTGGAAGATGACCTGGCCTGCATTGACCTGTACCCACTCAAGGGCAAAGTCAATGTACAGGATCAGGCGGGGCAGGGTGTGCGTCAACCTCTTGGCCATGGTGAGGAGAATGATGGGGTACCTGTCGACGATGCGCTCAAGGGACGCCCGCGGAAGGAAGCCAACGTAGACGTCCGTCTTGGCAACGACGTCGATGAAGGACCGGTACGAGGTCACGCTGCCAACATAGCCGGCCAGGCCACCAGGCTTGACCAAGGCAACACTGCGGCGACGGAGACCGTCTTCCTTCTGACCGCGCGGCTTGGAGCTGCTCTTGGCGCCGGGCGCAGGGAATGCATCTTCGTGTGCCATCTCTGGAGTGGAAGACTCTGTTGAGAATTGCTCCGCAGAGGCAGAGGACAGGATATCCTGCGAGTCTTTGGGAGACGTGGTGCCAATGTCCAGGAAGCCATCGATGACATAGTACAGACCCGGTGCTCGCTCGCCCTGATCGACCAACACGGATCCCTTGGGGAAGAAGACAATCTCGACCTCGTTCATGAGCTCTTGAGAGAGCGCATGGGCACTGGGGGCGGAGTTGAAAGCCATGCCACTGGATGTGACAGACTCGGTATCCCCATCCGCCGAGCCATCAAAGGGACCAATGGAGCCAAACGCGTTGTTCGTGTTGCTGGTGTACAGAGCCCTTCCTCGTCTCGAGTCGAGGGCCACAAGCCTCGGCGACACGTCGGTGGACTCGGGTTGCGGGGTTGCATTGCTTGCGCCGTCCAGGCCCAGGGACTTGAACATGCATTCAAGGATGGCCGTCCTGAACAAGTTGTCCTCATCCATCGTCTCGCGGGGCTCAAGAGGGATTCGGCTATGACCACGAGAATCAAACGGGTTGTAGGATCTCTGGGCAAGAGGGCTGGCATCCTTGTTGGCCTCCATGTCGAGGGCGGAGAGCTCGTCCCGTCCTTCATCAGCCGGAGTGCGAACAGCTCCACCAGCTCCGCGGGCCGTCTGGATGCTAGTCAACAAGTCTCCGGGGCCAGACGAATCGACTGAGCCTTGTCCGTGGGCCGATGTCATCCTAGTGAGCGGAAAAGTAGGCTGTCGCTTGGACATGGCATGGATCATGGCCTCCTTGCGCAGAGTCGTACTAGATCTCCGGCGCGATCGGCGCGTGGTGGCCGGGTTGTGAAGCGCGATTCCCTTGGATCCGTCGCCTTCGCTGATCCGTTCACGCTCGCGACTGAACTTTTCCTTCAACCGGGACAAGGCCTCGCCCCTGAGGATGTTGGGAAGCTGGCAAACAGTGTAGTTGATCATGTTCTTCTCAGTGCGGAGCACTTCGCCAGTCAAGCCGAGATAGTTGAAGGCGTGCGACAGAGTGACTCTCTGGAACCGCGAAAGGATGACATGAACGACATGAGCCGTGGCCTTGGGGTAGACCTTGATGAGCCTGCGGAAAGCACTGGCTGGGATGATGGCGATGGTGGTATCGACAGTGGCGCGAGCAATGATGTCCGGATGGGCCGAGTTGGTGGTTGCCCTGTGAGGCATGTGAGGGCGATGAGTGGACCGCCCCCCCGGAGTGGGTTGTTGGCTGTCCAAGGACATGGGAGGGATCTTGGCGGTACTCGTGTTGGCAGAGGGGATGTGCTCTGACGGCAGATGGCCGGCATGGTCGGGCGAATGACCCGAGTGGGGTGTGGTGGGCATGGACATGTGCAGATCAGAAGCTCCAAAGCCCTCGGGCTTGTGGAAGCTGTGATGGCGACGAGACTTGTGCGAACTGGGCACATGCGACATGGGCGGAGACTCATCCTCGTCGGCGGACTGCAGCTTCACATCCTCGGTGAAGAGGGACATGATGGAGAAGAGAGATGACATGGGGGCACCGTTGCGGACCTCGGTAAGCAGTTGGTACTTTTGGTGGCCAGGTGGGGCGTCGTCGTCTTCGTCGCCGTCGCTGTAGGCACCATCGTGGCCACGCGAATTGACTCCAGACTTGACAAAGATCTCGACAAGACCGTCAACGACGATGCAGAAACCCTTTTCCTCCTCGAGGTTGATGGTCTCGCCGGCAATGAGCTTGCGGGTCTGCATGCTGCGGGTGAGCTCGTGGAAGACGGGGCGCTCCAGGTAGCCAAAGATCTTGATGGCACTGAGGAACTCGTCCAGGTAGCTGGAGAGACCGGCCTTGATTCCCTCGTCGTGCGTGTCGGGAAACAGATCAACGTCTGGCTCCTTACGCTGAGGCTCCGGGGGCAGCCTCGAGTACATGTTGAGGATCCTGTACCGGACAACCCAACTGACGGCCGAGACGACACCGGCCATGATGAACATTCTGGAGAGATGGTCAGTATCATGTTCCTGTTCCCTGTTCTTGTTCTTGTTCCTGGCTTTCCGGGGTCAAGCAAGACTCACAATGTGGTGGCATTCATGGTAATGGTCCAACTGGTGGAAAAGAGGGTAAAGAGAAAGGTGGGAATATTGATGGTTGCAATACGCAGAACCCAATACAGGGTGAGGGAGACGAGGTTAAGAATGACATAGATGATCCATCCAAAGAGTCCGAGCCATCCCGTAGGAGGCTCCTGTCCGGCGACGGTCATCTGCTGAGTAGCCGCGCTCATGGCAGCAGCCGTGAGGGAGCTGCTGCTGGTGTGCAGCTCCTCGGCCACGCTGGCGGCATTTGATGAGAAGCCAGATGCCATGGCTGAAGACGAGGGTAAGCAGGCAGCATTATGCAGAGAAGGAGGATAGATGCTCCGGGGGGGGAGGAGCACTGCGGCTGCTGCTGCTGCTGCTGCTGCTTTTATTGCCGCCGCGGTTGCTTGTGCGGGTTGAGAAGATTTTATTAGGAATCAAAAGCTTGGGACTGGGAAGAAGCTTGGCCGTTTGATTTTGAGGCGGAAAAAGGCTGGTATCCACTTTCTGCCACGGCGGGCGGGCGGTGGGGGAGATTTGGTGGCATTTGGTGGCATTTGGTCATTTGGTCAGGTCCATCACGGCCCGACAGTTTTGCCGGATAGAGGCTCATCCAGAGGCTCATCCCGAGGCTCATCCCGACAGAGTTTCAGCCAGAGCGCCAGACAGAGAGTGCCAGACTTTCCCATGATTGCCCCACCACGAAACCAAGGGCCCATCATCATCATCGGTACGTACCGCCCGGGCCCTTCTCTAAAGTTTTGGAGGGGCATCATCGCCATGACAAAGATTCTGGGACGAGTTTGCTTCTGACCGACTGACAGACTGGCCCATTTCGACGTCAACAATGCTCGGTTGAACGCCCTCTTTTCCCTTCCTCTACTCTACCTCTACCTCTACCTCTACCCTTAATCCCGAAACTCGTCTGGTCCATTCCTTATGCCCTTCGCTCAGCTCGTCCTCGGCAGCCCGGGCTCCGGGAAAAGTACCTACTGCGATGGCAGTAAGTTCGACCCCATCGCCCTCTCTGCAAGCATGTGCACAACTGACAGTTACTACTCTCTCTAGTACACCAGTTCATGGGCGCCATCGGGCGTGCCTGCGCCGTTGTGAACCTCGACCCTGCCAACGACCACACGGGCTATCCGGCTGCCCTCGACATCCGATCGCTCGTCAAGCTCGAGGATGTCATGAAGGAGGAGCGTCTCGGTCCCAACGGTGGCATTCTCTACGCCCTCGAGGAGCTGGAACACAACTTTGAGTGGCTGGAGCATGGTCTCAAGGAGTTTGACCAGGACTACCTCATCTTTGACTGTCCTGGTCAGGTGGAGCTGTACACGCATCACAACTCGTTGCGAAGCATCTTTGCCCAGCTCGAGAAGAAGCTCAACTTTCGCGTATGTTGCATTGATATTTATACATATATATATATATATATATTCATATCGGGAGTTGACCATGTCGCTAATCCATCATGATACAGTTTGTATGCGTCCACCTCTCCGACTCGATATGCCTCACACAACCGTCACTATACATCTCCAATGTCCTCCTCTCCCTCCGAGCCATGATCCAGATGGACATGCCGCACGTCAATGTGCTGTCCAAGATCGACAAGGTCCACACATATGACAGCCTCCCCTTCAACCTCGACTACTATACCGACGTCGACGAGCTCACATACCTCACGCCATACCTCGAGGCCGAGTCACCGGCGATGCGCACCGGCAAGTTCAGCAAGCTCAACGAGGCCATCTCCAACATGATTGACAGCTACGGCCTGGTGCGGTACGAGGTGCTGGCCGTGGAGAACAAGAAGAGCATGATGCACCTCCTGCGCGTCATAGACAGGGCGGGCGGGTACGTCTTTGGTAGCGCCGAGGGCGCCAACGATACCATCTGGGCCGTGGCCATGCGCAACGAGGGCTCCATGATGGATGCGCAGGACATACAGGAGCGGTGGATTGACAACAAGGACGCCTATGACGCCGAGGAGCGCGGGGCCGACGAGGAGCAGCAGGCCATGCGAGATGAGCAGGCCATGGACTTTGAGCCGTCGCAGCCCGGGGCGCCGGTACCTGGCGCAGGAGGCGGCATGATGGATCCCGACTTTGGTGACATGTCGTTACCACCCGACAGCGGCATCCAGGTAGTAAGAAAGAAATGAATGAACGAATGAATGACGAGTCCGTTTTGTCGTTTTTTTGTTTCAGCCATCTGCATCGTGCATAGAGGCATCGTTGCCGCTGTCCTCATCATCCGTGACGTTCATTGCCGTAAAGTCGCCCTGGGCAGCTTGTTCCAGCGTAGACGAGGAGATGACGGTGCTGCCGCCCTGCGCATTCTCCTCCTCCTCCCGGGCTGCGAGGATGTGCAGCCTTGCCTGGCGGATAGCCTCCTCCTCGGCCTTGCGAATGGTACCACTGACACGCACGACGCGGAAGATGCACGGCTGGCCTCCGCCATCCTTGGCAGGGACGTGGTCCATGAATGTCAAGGCAGCCCAGAGCATCTGGTAGTGCGCCCTCGGGCAGCGAATGATGAAGGTAGATGTCGCAAGAGACAGGTACTTGACTAAAGGAGGGTTAGCAAAGGGATACGTAGATGAGAGAAGGAAGAACAATCAAAAGGAAAAGAGGAAAAAGAGATTCAAGGAAAAACATACTCCATATTGTCCCATCTAGAGCCCCAGACCCATAATCTCCAAAGAGCGTCGCAATCTCGGCCCGGATGGCCTTGAGAAGAGTCTGGTGCGTGAGCTTGTCCGTCGTCGGACGGTGCTGGGAGACGCGGCTGGGGACGCGGCTGATGCCAGTCTTGGGTGAGTCTGGCGGGTAGACGAGGTTGACGAGGAGATACCGCTCCTTGATTCTGACCATTTTTGCCGTCTTGCGCGCGTGCACGGCGTGAATGTGAGTGAGCGTCTAGACCGGAGAGAGGTTGAAGGGCCAAAGTTTTGATGCGAGAAGCGAAAGCCTCGAATGAAATTATTGGGCGGCGGGACAAACACCAACGCCGGTCGTCATTCTGGAAGTGGGGCTCCCGCTCCTGCCAAACCTAGACCTTACTCCGTACTTTACATGAATTCGACAACGCCAACGACAACAGCATCGATATCGAGGATCATATTGCACGAATCAAAAGACCTCGAGAGAGAACGAATTCTTGAATTGATGGCATACCTCTGATATCCCTAGAATACGAAATCCATACTATCACTCTATAGCCATACTCTCCTCTCTAAGATGGCTACCCCACTCAAAGCAGCCATCCTCGTCATATCGACAACAGCCGCCGAGGACCCCTCGACAGATGCATCTGCCGAGACACTACAAAATGTCCTACAGGATCAGGGGATTGGGAAATGGGAGCATCTTGTACAGACTGCGATTGTGACAGATAGTGTCCCTGCCATCCAGAGGGTCATCATGGGCTGGACAGACGGACCGGATGCGCCCAACCTTATCATCACCACAGGAGGCACGGGATTTGCCGTATCAGACGGAACACCCGAGGCATGTTTCTATCCTGTCCTGAACAAACACAAGATCGGAGACATCATCAACTAACACTTAATACACCAGGCCGTGACGCCGCTCCTGCACAAGCAAGCCCCCGGCCTTGTCCACGCCATGCTGGCCTCCTCGCTATCCGTGACGCCTTGTGAGTATTCGCCTTCCTTCTCCATGCCCTTTATTAGCAGTACCGAGTGTCGCTGGTCTGACATTCCACCCAGTTGCCATGATGTCCCGACCCGTGTGCGGTGTCAGAAACTCCTCCGTCATCATCACCCTCCCCGGGTCTCCCAAGGGAGCACGAGAGAATTTGGAGGCCATCATCAAGACGCTCCCGCACGCATGTCTGCAAGCAGCGGGGGCCAACTCTCGATCCCTGCACGCAGGAGGCGTCAAGAAGCTCGAGAAAGAGGCCGGTGTGACAGCAGGCCACGATGACCACCATCACCACCATCATGATCACAGCCACGGCCACGGCCACGGCCACGGCCATGGCGGTCTCGTCAGACACACCAAACCGTCAGATGCCAGCCAGCACATGTCCAACGACCCAGGTCTGGGACCGACAAGACGGCATCGCGAGTCGCCCTACCCGATGAAGTCTGTGGACGACGCCCTGTCCCTCATAGCAGAGCACACGCCGCAGCCCGAGGTGGTGACCGTGCCCGTGGACAGGGCCCTCGTCGGGGCGGTGCTAGCCGAGGACGTGAGGGCCAAGGAGAGCGTGCCTGCCTTCCGCGCGAGCATAGTAGACGGTTACGCCGTGGTGGTGCCCTCTGACGGGGTCCTACGCGGCACATTTCCCGTAGTGGGGGTGTCACACGCGGCACCAGGCCAGCTAGGTGCGCTCAAGGTGGGCGAGGTAGCGCGCATCACGACCGGTGCGCCGCTTCCCCCGGGGGCAACATCAGTGGTCATGGTGGAGGACACGACGCTGCAGAGCATGACGGAAGACGGCAAGGAGGAGAAGGAGGTGGCCATGCAGGTCGAGGGTGCCAAGGATGGCGACAACGTGCGCGAGGTGGGCAGCGACGTGGAGACGGGCAGCGTCATTTTGCGCAAGGGCGAGAAGATCACCGGCGTGGGCGGGGAGATTGGGCTGCTGGCAGCCGTGGGTGTCGGCTCCGTGGCCGTGTACCGCCGGCCCGTGGTGGGCGTGCTGTCGACGGGCGACGAGATTGTCGAGTTTGCTGAGCGACCCGGCGCCCTCCGGCTGGGCGAGGTGCGCGACACCAACCGCATCACCCTCATGTCGGCCGTGGCCGAGCACGGCTTCGAGGTGGTGGACCTGGGCATCGCGCGCGACAAGGCCGTCCGGCTCGAGGAGACCCTACGCGACGGCCTGCGCCGCGCCGACGTCGTCATCACCACGGGTGGCGTGTCCATGGGCGAGCTCGACCTGCTCAAGCCGACCGTCGAGCGATCCCTCGGCGGCACCATCCACTTTGGCCGCGTCGCCATGAAGCCCGGCAAGCCCACCACCTTTGCCACCGTCCCCGTCAAGGCCAATGCTGGTGGCTCCCGGCGTGACAAGCAAGTCTTTAGCCTGCCTGGAAACCCGGCCTCCGCCCTCGTCACCTTCCACCTCTTTGTCCTGCCGTCCCTGCACAGGCAGTCGGGCATCGCAGCCCCCGGGGGTTTACCCAAGGTGCCCGTCGTGCTGGCCCACGATTTCCCCATGGACCCCAGGCCCGAGTACCATCGCGCTGTTGTCACTGTCGGCGCTGACGGCCTCTTGTCTGCCACGAGCACGGGAGGGCAGCGCAGCTCAAAGGTTGGTAGTCTGCGGTCTGCGAATGCTCTCGTCTGCATGCCCAGCGGCAAGGGCAAGCTGGAAAAGGGGTCCAAAGTCGATGCTCTCATCATGGGTCCCATACAGCCGGTCTAGTAATTCACAAGTACAAGAATACATGATTGAACACCATTCAAGCTAGACGGCCCGTTCGAGCCTACTAGGGCCGCGTTACACGATTATCTGACAGCGACGTAGCCGGGTTGATGGGAGAGGCGAGCATGTCCTCAAATCAGTAAAGTTGCACTGTTTCCAAGTTCTGCGCCATTTACACTATATGGAAGTCCCTCTCTTCAGGCCGGACCCATCCTGGTAGAACATCATCGGCGGCTTCGCCAAACATGATGTCGGCAATGTAGCACTCGCCCAGATAGTACCACTGGTCCCCGTTGGGTCTCAGGACATACGGCACTCCACCGCCCCTTAGAACGACAACCACATCGTCCGCCTTCATGCACGCAGGACCGACCCCCAGAAAGCCATCCCTGGTCCAAAAGGCGCGTCTGTACTCACAGGCTGCTGCTGCGGCAATATTGAACCGCGCTGCATCGCCACCATCTGCGAGGATCTTCAAGAAGCCCGACGGTGAGAACACATCTGTGCACTCGATGCCGCCACGCGCAAACATGTCAATCATCCAGAGGGAAAAGTCCGTGTAGAACTGGGTCTCAGCCTCTTCCTCGAGGTTGGAAATGTGCTCGTAATCTCCGTTGATGCCGCCGGCGAGGGTGCGGGCAAGCTTCATAACGCTGACTACAGGTGGGCTAGAATCCACCGCCACCATTCGATTCCAAAGATCAGGAAACAGCGCCTTTTGCCTCGAGTCAGGTTGCTCATCATCGTCCGAATATGGCACGGACATGGTCTGGAAGCACGCGGGCTGCATGACCGGCGAGGCTGACGCCACAGTGTCGAACACGACCCCGCGGACAGCCAGGATGGTGGGTGAGGTCATCTCGTCGAGAAATATACGCTCCATATGGTCGCCGAAAGCATAAAAGGGGTTAAAATCGCGGAAAATGCGTGTGGCATCTTCAGGGATATCCCATCTGGGTACCCAAGAAGGCACATCCCCTTGGATACCAGCATCCAAGTCCTCTGGGTGGTCCACATATGATAGGATGTTGAGAGACATGGTATCGCGAATGTGCGCCCATGCCACGTCGGTATACACGCTTGCCATCGACGTGGCCACATAGTCCACCTGGAGCGGCACCTTGTAGCCCCTCTGCTTCAGAACGCCCACGAGCCCGAATACCTTGTCTCGCCCGTCTGTGGCCTTGAAGTTGCGAAACTGGCCCAGCACATTGAGAAACTTGGTCACCGACTCGCCAGCGTCGTCATCGAGACCCTCAAACATGTCGTCGCAGTTGGAGGCGTCCATATCTGCCAGGGGCGGGGGCAGGTCGAAGCCGGAATGAACATTATGGGTTGTGAACCAAGACGCTGTCACGCCGAGTACCTCCCATGCAACAGGAGGCACGTAGTCGCCGGCCAGGACCCTGGCTTCCCGCGCGAGCACGACTTCCTGGATACACCACGTGCGGGAGAACCAGGGGCGCGCATACAGGCTGGCAAGCTTTCCCCACGCCGAATCTGGGATGCCTCTCTCGGAGACGGCAGCCCGAACGTCGGGGATAGATACTGGCAAGAGACCCCTGGCCCAGGCGGGGCCTTTGAGATGCAGCACGTGGGCGTCATGCTTCCTGGCAAACTCATCACAGAAGTCGTAGATCGCTTGAGCTAGTCTAAAGGCCTCGCCGCAGCTGTCATCGTCATCCGACCCCAGCCATACGACGACAGCGCTGGCGAGCGAAAAGACGTGCCCCATGAGCAGGACCTGCTCTCCGCGCTCAACCAGGTCGCTTTGGTTGATGCAGAGGGCATCTGCCCAGACCAAACGCTCCTCATTTGGCTGCCGCAGACGCCGGAGGGCACAGGCCAGATTGAAAGTCACGTTGATGGATCCGCCTGGGCAGAAGACGGGCTCGCAGACGGCCCTGTCTCCCCAGACGTAGGAGAGCGCCTCGAAAGGCGGGGCTGTGTTGAGCCGGACTTGTTCGAGGGAGACTTCTTCGAGGCGGCATTGAAGAGGATCGGTGGGTCGGCCAGGGAGTATGCAGAGAATCCGAATGATATCCTGGCCAAGCCTATGGGGATAGAGCGCGGAAAATGACTGACTCTGAGCCATGGCCAAGGCCTGAATGCGACGGTTGTTGAATGGACTGCCGAGCCCACCCTGCGAGTATTACATGCCAATAGGCGGGGCGAGGCCTTGAGGCCCTATAGCCCTATGGATGTCTGCAGCGCAGACATGCAGATCCATGCATGCTTGCCAATTCGACACTGAAACTCAATTAGCGGTTCGGCATCCGTGCTCACCAGTTAAGATCCGGGAATTATGGCGGCACGCGGATCCGGAAGGCAGTGTGTGGTGATGCTAAAGCTAGGTCGTCAGTCAGGGCTCTGGATGTTGGCAGAAATGCACGAATGATGTCAGGGACCATGAGTCACAAAGTGATCTGAACCGAGGAGTCACAAAGCACAGGTCAGATGGAGGAATGAGACGAAGGTAAAAAGGAAAAGAAGAAAGAAAGTCGGAGATGAATACCACCATTGGCGACAAAAAGTGGTGATGCAAAGGTGTAATGATGCTGCTGCTGCTGATGATGATGGGTCTAGGTTCCCTGGCCCTGGTCGTGCCTTCCTTGGGGCGTGGCATTGGCCGCTCTTGCCATCCATGTTAAGATCCTCACACGACACCCTGTGTTACGGGAAACTGCGACCTGCGGACTAAGGAAAGGAAGGTGCGGAAAAGTGTTTTGGATAGCCCAGAGAGGAGGACGAAGAAAGTTTCTTGCATCCTACTTTGCCATACGTTGGTAATTGGGACCATCGCATTTTCCATTTTCCCTTCACGGACGCTTCCTTCCGCGGGGAACGCTTACACTTACACCTTGGACCACTCAGACTGGTCGGACGTGCATGTGTACCTGGCATGGACACCCAACATGCATGTAAGATGGATGGAAGAGTCATCCGAGGAGACACATCCGGCGCTCTCCTCTATCATTTAACTTAAGGATCTTTATCGTTCAACTCAAGGATCCTTCTTCACCGTTCAACTCGAAGAACACAAGATCATTCGCCTGTCCTTTGAACATTTGACGACGGTAAGCCAAGTCCACAGCCGGTAGATAAGACAGCATTCCATTGCCAAAAGCAACTCAGGGTTATTGGAAAGTCTAACGACTCTCAGCCAGGTATTGCCAAATAAAGATGGCCGAACTCGTCCCATACGGCCCCATCACCAGGGTACTGAACCGCGAGTATTGCCAATCAGGTAACAACGCCACGCTCACCCGAAAGATCAATCCGAACGGGACACGTACCGAATGGAAGACCTATTCGCCCCCTCCACCCGAGGAAGAAAACGAAAAAGAAAAAGACGATTCTCCCCTTTCTCTGATGCTGGTTTTCCATAGCCAGTCTCCCGGGGAGCCATTCCATTGGCAGCTCTTCGTTGGTCCCGAGGGACAGAGCGGGAACATCTACCAGGTCACCGGTGACGCTACATATATGCGACATGTGTTTGAGCAGAACGACCCGGTCTTCCAGTCTGATAGCTATCACACGTCGTACGTGTTGGCCTCAATCAATGACAGAGAAGAGACAATCGTGCGACAGTGCGCTGAAGAAGAGGACCCCCCTCGAGCAAGGACCAGGGCCGAGGTCACGGAGAATTGCCAGGGTTGGACGGTTCGGGTTCTCAAACGGCTTGCACAGGCGGGAATCGTGGACAGAGAATGGGTCACTTTCTCCGAGAGCATGATGCAACCTGTCTAGGGGTTCTAGAGTACCAGGATCCACTGCTGGGAGACATGGAAGTTGGCCCAGGAATCACATCATGTGTATAAGTCGTCGGCCTTTTGGGGCCAAGTCAGAGGGCCCCTTTTCTCTCACAGGAACACGGACTAGTCGTCTTGCGGAACACGATAATAATTACACAGGCAATATAATATATACTACTAGTACTACTAGTACTGAACTCGAGCCTTGTACATGTACACAGCCTCAAGTGTCATTTTGCATGCCTAAAAAAGAACCCGTCTAGCTTTAACAATACCCGTAATGTCCCAAGAGTACGGCTTGGTATAATCCATCCACCTCATCCAGTCGAGACGAGACGAAGGCTCCATGTCCCTCACCCAAACGATATTATTCGAAGGCACCACATTCATCATATTGGCGTACTCCCAATAGTCTGGGTACCACCCGGCATGTGCCCAATCGAAGACTCCGGTGATGCGACCCGTTCTGTCAACGAGGATGTTGCGCGGGGAGAGTTCACCGTGCGTGAATACGGACCTGGTAGATCGTGGAAGAAAGTCGGCAAGGTCCTCCCCGTACGACGCGCCGTTGAAGAAGAGGTAGCGTTCGCGTATGCGGTTTCGCAGACTGTCGTCTGAGGTGATTGGGGCTGCCGGTTGATTGAGATCCTTGAGCAAAATATCGGAGCTTGGAGAGCCATCGGCCGAGCATTGGTACGGATACACATTGCTAGTATTATTCGGGCGTGGGATAAGACGCAGCTGATTCACCATGCCCCATATGTTGTGGCATGTCCGCTCCTTGGTGATGCTGTCGAATGTGTCCCAGGCATTGTTGAGCCGGAGACCGGACATCTGATCCATGAGGATCCCGCCGTGCTCCTCTCCGTTCTTTGTGAAGCAATAGCGTGCGAGGTGGATGCGTGGGACTGGGATGTCCGTGTGTTTTTTGACGAGATCGAGGGCTGCCTCCTCGGCTCGAGTGACACGGCTGCCTCGCTTCTCAACCACACCGCGAGCTATATGCTGGACGAGGGCACCTGGGTTCTTGCTGAAAAGCATCGGTTCAAGGTTGCGAAACGTTTCATAATCCATGACGAACGCCTAGCAAGTAGCATGTGGTACTAGTAGTGATAGGATGTATTCAATGTTGATCTCGTCTGTTTTTTTTATGTCAGTACCGGTCCAGCGAGGCGTTTTCAGCGTCGATGCCTAATACTGCACTTGGCAGTACAAATGTGTAGGTAGGTAACTCACTGTGATGAATGGGCTAGACAATGAACCTGGAGATGATGATTTTCAAGTGGGATGCAAGGATGATGTTACGAGGACGTCGGTTCAGTTCTTAGGGGTCATGTTAGGCGAACCAGTTCGAACCAGGTAGGCGGCAGGTGCTGATTCCAATGTTCCTTCTGTTGCTGCTCACATTTTCCAACGGAAGCTCTCTCAAGAGGTAAGTACGAACAGAGAGCAGAGTTTCAGCACGAAAGTTCCCTGCCAGAGGACTCTCGGGGGGATCTTCTCTTCTCTCAAAAAACGAAACCACATACTTGATCTCAAGTCCACTCAGCCCAACTTATACGCATACATACTACAGAGTTCCCACATCCGAGAGTCATGGCCCGAGTTGTGAGATAGATCGATTAAGAAAACGGCGAGAGGGGAGTCTTCCACCCAACGTCACAATGACCATCAGAGTCTTCGAATCCTTCGTTGGCGCCAAGATGACGGACCAAATTCTCCAAGACGTCGCCGAGCTCTTCAGCAACAACTACGGCATATGGGGACCCCAGTCTGCGAGACCAGGCAAGGCTATCCATTTAGCATACATGTGTGCAAATAATATCAATTCGTGAATCCTTCTAATACCATTTGCCAGGTTCTCGAGTAAAAGCCAGTGCTCGGCTTCTCCGAGAGCGATATCTACCGGCCAACGATGACTGCATCTACGAGTACATCAGGGCTGTCGTCGATGGAACAGTCGCTGGGCATTTGTTTGCCGCGAACTGGCTGCACGAGGACCAGCTTGTTTGCTGGGTCACCCAACTGGTTGTCGCCAAGGAATACCGTAGGCAAGGACTCGCCGGTGGACTTCTCAGATCCCTCCTAGACGACGGAGTCGACATATATGGCATCATGAGCTCTCACCCTGTTGCTTGCCTGGCTGTCTCGAAGGCTCTTGGTTGTATGTCACCCCCGCTTCCTTGTGTACGCCTTCATGCGGACCAACTTGCACTAACGGCCTGGATACTTGTACGTTGGTAGGTACTATCGACAAAGTTCCCCTCGACTTTATCCGCCAAAATGCAGCCGCAGTCATCCAAGCATCTCCGGTCCCATATGTTCGAGATGCTAAGCTACGTGGCAGCATCTTCGGCAACGATGATACCAGCGGGCTTGTCTCGGGGGTCGACACGGCCTTTTTTGTGGACCACAAGGAGCCTTTGGAAGCTCTCGCTTCGGTCAAGAAAGATTGGACGTGGCCACTGGGAGATTTGCCTGCTGGCCATGAATTTCTAATCATGCTCCCCGGACGTGTCGGTCACGAAGATGGCGCTCCAATGAAGGCGTCCGACTCCGCAGAATGATCTCGACAAGGATTGTTGGTTGTCTGCGCTTAGGTTCGTTGTTTTTGTTGGCGTCTGCTGTTAGTATTTGCTGGAGGGTTTATCCTCGTAGAAAGATCCATTATTGGTAACACATGTGTCCGCTGGGACGGAGTAACGAACGGGAACACGGTGATGAGAGGCCGGTACTTTGTTGCAAGTGCATGTGCCAAGGATAAGAACATGGAATGAAATAAAATATAACATCGACTCTGCTAGTTGATGCTGCTGTGCCCTGGTATATTCAGTCAGCTGGGGATGGAGGAGTGCATGTAGATATGGACCCTCCGACTCCCCTCGGCATGACGGACACGTCTCTAGTTACTTGTACATGTTGCGGTAGTGTGGATGTGTTGGTGGTACGTTAAACAAGGCTCTCTCAAGGCTCTTCTTCCTCTCATCTCTTTCCAAACGCCAGAACCAAGGGAAAAAAACAAAACAAGGGCGCGATGCATGGTAGTTTGTGGTGTTGTGCCCCGCCGTAGTACATCTCTTTCTTCTGTGAGAGGGAGGGAGAGAGAGAGAGAGAGAGAGAAAGGGGTTCGAGGACTATAGCGTACACTCACTCTTCTGTCTCTCTTCTCTTCTCTTGTCGTTCTTTCTTTCTTTCTTTCTGTCCCTCATTGGTGACTTTACACGCCCTCTCTCTCTCTCTCTGACTCTCTCTCTGACTCTGCTCTTTCTTTCCTGTGTCCGTCTTTTGTCGTGACTCGGTCGAAGAAAGTGCTTAGTTCTTTCCGAACTCGGGGGCCTTGGTGGTGACGAGGAGACCGATGATGAGACCGAAGAGGCCGAGAACGGAGCTGAAGATTTCGATGACGAGGATCCTCACGAAGCTGTGATAGGTAAGAGTGTTAGCGGGAGGGAGGAGGTGGGTAGGCAGATAGATAAAGGGGGGAGGAGAGAAGAAAGACGTACAGAGAAGGATCAGCGGCATCGGCAAGGGCAGCACCACTGCCGTTGATGCCGACAGAGACGCCGCAGACGAGGTTGCACAGGCCGACGGTGATGCCGGCCCAGAAGAGGGCGTAGCCGGTGTAGTACGAGTCGGCCGAGTAGAGGTCCGGGCCGGTGACGGCGCTGACCTTTGCGGAGAAGACAATGGCCATGATGACGCCGTAGATGGCGACGACCTCGCAGAAGATGATGGAGATGAGGTTCTTTGTGCGGATGCGGGGGGCCTTGACACCACCTCCGAGGATGGACGAGCCGGTGATGAAGATGCCCCTGTAGACGTCAGTGGATGTTCCGTTGCGTTTCCCTTTGCCCCTCGCTGTATACAACTACTACAGGACGGTTCCCCCCATCCCCTTCTTGTTCGCGCTTGTCCCGGGAGATAAACCTACCATGCTGCGCCGACAACCGACAGACTGATGGACATGGCGATGCCGATGGATGCCCAGGCGTAAGGGGAGACGGACTCGAGGAACTCTCCAACGTTGAAGGACTCGCCGCTGCCGGTGAAGAGCATGTCTAAAACCAAAGTGTTAGCGGTCGTGATTTCCTTGCACCGTGTCTCTCGAATTGGCCATCGTCATCGTCATGGTGTCCTGGTCCCCCATGTTGCGGAACTGCCAAAGGTGGTTGGTTGGCTGGTGGTGTACGTACAAGCTCCCACGACGGTCAGGAACGAGCCGACGCCGCCGACTCCATATGTCAAACTCATGATGGCGCCGTGTGTGAGTTTCTTGCTTGGTGGTATCGTGCGGGGGGGTGGACGTCGTGAGAAAAGGAAAGGCGGAGGGTCGGGTCGGGTGGTCGTCGAGCTTCTTCGCGGTCCGGCGTTGCAGAGAGCTGGCTGGCGTCGCGACTTTCAATGGGGAGTGAGGCATCATTCGTCGCAGCTTGTCTGGCCTGTCCTCCACTGTGAGAGAGTCACATGACGTGCATACAGAGACGCTGTATGTGTACAGTCAGCAATGATATTAGTCACCCGCTCATTGTTGGACCCACAGAACGCCACCATCTCCGCCTTGATCGTTTGGTATATTCCCCCAGACACCAGGCATCCGACGTCGCTTTCAACCCGGCATCCAACTCTCGACAGTCGCTCCTTTTTTGAATCCACCGAAGCACGCGCGACTCTGACGTCTCTCTGAAAGGTCCCGATACCGCAAGGACAAGGGAAGAACCAGAACGAGACCGAGAACCAGAAATACAGACCGGCACCATGGCAACAGGCGGGCAATCGTTCTACGAGCTGTACCGTCGGAGCAGGTACTAGAGCCAGACCACATGCGTGCTTTGCTATTGCTGCACAGGCTACCAAACAAGAGAGTACAAGATGGCTAAACACGCAGGTGAAACTTTGTTCGCGCGCGGCACAACAGCATCGGACTCGCTCTGACAGACACGCTCGATGACCTGATTAGCGACGAGCGCATCAACCCTCAACTGGCAATGAAGATCCTCGGCAACTTCGACCAGGCCATCACCGAGGCGCTTCAGAAGAATGTCAAGAACAAGCTGTCATTCAAGGTGCGCTCGCCTTCCTCCCTGCACACTAGACCCTGCACCCCTAGCTTTGTCACTCTTCTTCTCTTCTCTTGCTTGGAAAGTACCTAAGCTAATGCACATGGTCCATCCACAGGGAAGCCTCGACACGTACCGATTCTGCGACGAAGTCTGGACGTTCCTTATCAAGAATGTCCACTTCAAGATGGACAACGGAAACCCCCCCGTCCAGGCTGACAAGGTCAAGATTGTTAGCTGCAACGCCAAGAAGCCTGGCGAGGGCCCTTAGTAGTAGATGTCCCCCGCCTGCTACAGTGCTAGCAGAGTAATCTGGCGATTGATATCTGGTGATTGATTATGGGAGAGAGGAGGGAGCAGAGGCTATACAACAAACACACTGTTTGCTGTGTTGAGCCTCTCTCGCCCTAGGGAAACCGTCTGGTTCACCTCCCTGAACGGAATATGCATCGGGTCGGCGTTCTATCATTACAACTGAATTCTTTTCATTGCTCTTTTACATCTCAAGACATGGAGTTGGGAACAAGGCCATCGCCGGGACGGACTCAAGAATGGCTGTGCTGTCCTGCCCCTGCAGACTGGACATTGCAAGACTCAAGACTCAAGACTCAAGACTCAAGACTCAAGTAGCCATATCATCTAAAAGATACCAACAGACAAACAGACAAAAACAAAAACAATTGAAAAGCAGCCTGATATTCTTCATTTGCCTTTTTGTGTAATGCCTTCGGCGACCCTGCCGGGGGCTGTCCTCGCTTCGCTCGCGCATAAGTACGCCATAGTAGAGTCGTAGCTGTCTGTGGTGGTGGTTGGTGTACAGCCACAGATTACTACGGGTCCCCGTCCAGCCAACGTCACCGTCGCACCTTACTCTCTCAAGTATCAACGACATGTCCAACCTGCGCAAGAGACAACCCCAGCAACCTCCACAGCCGACATCTTCCTCTTCCTCTTCTGTCTCTGACCCCGTGTCCGTGTCATCCTCTGCCTCTGCCTCTGTAGCCATGTCAGACAATGGCCTGCGCGTCGGCGGCGGCAACGGCACCGCCGGCGGCATCGGCTCCTGGAGCATCCGCACCCAGTGGATCTTGTTTGCCATTGCCAGCGGCGCCTGTGCTGCGTTTAACGGCGTGTTTGCCAAGCTGTACGTTCAAGGCCTCTCATGGTTTTTTTTTCTTTCTTTTTTCTTTTTTTTTTCGACTTCTGTTGTCAAGTCACTGCTGTCTTGACTGTCTTGTCTGTTTGTATGTAGCAAAAGCTAACAAAAGTCCAGAACAACAACGGATCTCACGACCCATCTGTCCAAGGGCATGGCCGACTTCCTCGGTCTATCCTCCATGGAGGGCATGGTAGAAGTCTTCTTTCGCGCGGTATGTCCCCCCCTTTTCTCTTCTCATCACTCTCCTCGGACGACTTGCTAACAGTCCATGTCTACAGACCTTTTTCGCCCTCAACTTAGCTTTCAACGCCATTGTAAGTCCAGTCTCCAGAGAGCATGTTCACTTCACTTCGCCCCCGCTAACAAATCAGATGTGGTCCCTCTTCACCACGGCTCTGGCCAAGGGCACTTCCACCACCCAAGTCTCCATCATGAACACCTCGGCCAACTTCATCCTCACCGCCTTCCTCGGCTCCATCATCTTCTCCGAGTCCCTCCCCGGCATGTGGTGGGCTGGCGCCGCCCTCCTCGTCATTGGCAATGTCATCATCGGCCGCAAGGATGAGGGTGCCAGCGGGACTGCCGAGGAGGAGACTGGTGCTTCTGCTCCTGCTGCTACTCACGGCGAGTACACCCCCGTGGCGGCGGCGGCCGATGAGGATGTCGTTGACCTGGGTGACTTGACGGAGGAGACGAGGCATTAGCAGCAAGGTACTAGTAGTAACTACAAAGTAATGTCAAAGTCTTAGTCTTGCAAGTCAAAGAGGCAAGTAAAAAGAAACATGTCATGTCATGTATATATATATACTTTCTATAGAGGCTCCCTTTGTCCAAAAAGACGGAATACAAAAACGCCCAACGTACACCAACATACACGAACCGAACAGTAAAGAGACATGGAGACATGGAGAAGAAGAGTGAGGCCTGGGTGAGGGTTGTGAGGACTACTGCCTCCTCGTCTCGAGTTCCACTCCCTCATCCTCGAGATAGTCCTCTGTCCCCTCGAGAATACCATGGTCCCTCACTGGCGGCCTGTCATACTGTGCTGCACCGCCGCCAACGCCGCCAGCCAGACTAATCTTCCCCCTTGACACGATGTACACCTTGTCTGAGATCCAGAAGCTGGCCCGCCGGATAATCTCCCAGAGCTGTTCCTGGCCCTCGAGGATGCGGTGGTTGTCCTTTGGGTTCTCGTCCGCCTCGACCTTGACCTGGTACTTCAGGCAGTCCTTGACGGTGACGAGCCCCGTCAGCTGGCCGTGGTACTCGATCAGGATGACGCGGGGCCCGATCTTGCGGAAGATCTCCATGACCGTCTCCAGGGGTAGTCGGGGATGTGCCGTGACGGGGGTAGCATCGACGAAGCGGCTAAAGTCGAGCGTTGTCGATGTCATGCTGTCGACGTTGACGGTGACAGTCGGCGTCATGGGCGTGATGTGGTGCTGCGGGGGTGCCGGGGCGAACAGGCACCGGGCCTCCGGGTTGAGGGGCCGCTCACGGCGCAGGCGCTCGATGGCGTACCGCAGCTCCGTGCTGCCAATGTAGCCGAGCAGCACCTTGGAGTCGGCCGTCTCCACAATGGGGAAGCCCTGGTACTTGTCGTCCGAGAGCAGGTCCTCGAGCTCGCTAAACGTGAGCCCGTCCGACGGCAGCGACACGACAGACGTGCGCATGACGCGCGACACGGACACGCCAAAGTTGTGCTCGTGCTTGTTGTCCAGGAAGGGGAAGCCGCTGAACCAGATCATGCGGTCGGCGATACCGCCGCTGCCAAACAGCTCGCTCACGGCCTTGGTCACGCCCACGACAATCATGGTCGGCAGGATGTACGTCAGCGCGCCCGTCAGCTCAAACATGATGACGACGACGGTGATGGTGATGTGCATGATGCCGCTGAGCGCCGCGGCGGCACCGAGGAAGGCGTACGTGCCGGGTGTGATGCACGTCTCGTCGGGCTTACAGGCCGCGAAGAAGGCGCTATCGGGACTCGCCTCGTGCAGGGCCTGGACGACGATGCCGACGGCGCGGCCAAACGACGCACCCACGGCCATGGACGGCACAAAGATACCCGCGGGCACCTTGCACCCGTACGAGATGATGACGAGGAAGATGCGCAGGCCTGTCGCGATGGCCAGCGACATAATGTTGGCCATGCGCTTGTCGGGCTCGCACAGCCCCGCGTAGTCCTCGGTGCCCTCGCACTCAAGGAAGAGAATCTCCATGCTCTCCGTCATCTCGATGCGCATAAAAGCATTGGGATATGCCACGATGGCTGTGAAGAAGGCCAGAAGCATGGCCTCGAGGATGGCGTACTTGGCTAGGTACTTCTTGCGGAACTCTTGCACGCGCAGGTTCCACTTGATGACAAAGGCGCCGTAGAGGCCGCCAAAGATGCCAATAAAGATGTAGAAGAGGATCTCAAAGAAGTGCCACTCGCGGTCGTAGGACACCTGGAACATGACGAGCTGGCCCGTCCGGAAGGGGTTCATGGCGGCCAGCACGGCCGTCGCTACCAGGGCGCAAAAGTAGCTGCGCCACATGGTCTTGAGCGGGAAGTAGTTGGAGATCTCCTCGAGCGAGAAGAGCACGCCGCCAATGGGGCTGCCAAAGGCCACGGCCACGCCTGCTGCGGCGCTCGCGCTCAGGATCTCGCGCGTCTTGGACGCATTGCGCCGGTACTTGTCGAACAGGCGCGAGATGACGTTGCCCGTGCACACGGCGTAGTGCACACTGGGGCCCTCCTTGCCGACCGACAGGCCGGATCCGATGGCCAGGGGCAGGCAGAGCGACTTGATAACAAGCGTTTGGATACTGAGGAAGCCCTTCATGACGAAGCCGGCGACAATGCACTTGATCTCCGAGATACCGGAGCCGGCGGCGTAGGGGGCAAAGGTCTTGACGAGGGTGGCGGCAACAAAGGCGAAGAAGGTCTGCATGAGGGTCGCATGGGTCAGTCGGGATACATCACAAACATACAAAAGACAAGACAAGACAGTGGACAGACGTACAGCAAAGATGATGTAGATGCCATAGTTCAAGGGCTCAAAGCCAGTCCAGTGCTGCCACTCAGAGCAGCCGCTGTCCTCGCCCCAGCAACAAAACTTCTCATTCAGGTACCAGGCCGTGGTGCAGTGGCCGAGCTTGATGTCGGACAGCCACTCGGTAATGATGCTGAGCAGGGCAGCGTTGAAGCCGATGGCGACGCCGACAATGGTGACGACGATCCAGCCCTGGGCGGCGTCGTACGACTCCCACAGGCGGAAGCGCCAGCCCGACGAGCCCTGGTTGTAGAGGCCGACGGCTCTGCGCCTCCTGGCCTTGCGTCTGGTCTGTTCCCTCACTGCATCCTGAACCCAATCTATCGTGTCATCCTGTTAGCGATCGTCGTCGTCGTCGTCGCGAGGGTATGTATGGGCATGTGTATGCGGTATGTACCTATCGTTGAAAAGTCCTAGAATGACAAAAAGGTCAACAAAGAAGAATTCGCAGAAGAATAGGAGAATAAGAGGGAGGCCAAAAGGCATGAACCTACCTCGTACTTTTTTATCTCGGCCAGCTCCTCCTGGATCTGGGCCGTGGCGCGAGGACTCTCGTCGTCGTCATCGTCAATCACGTCGCCCTGCTCGGCCTGGGAGACGGCATACGACAAGCGGGAGCTGAGGTGGGAGGAGCTGCGGCCGGGATGGGAGTTCCGCGAAAAGGATGTCGAGCTGGCATTCATGACGGTGAGCGGATCATGGCCAGGACCTCGAGGCGGGCGATGTCGAGAAGTTGGTCGGAGTAGATGTTGAGGTACGGAGAGGTAGTATCGAATATCAATGGATTATGGAGCTGGATATGGATGTTCTTGGCAATGGCAATCAATGTTCCCGTCCGTTCCTTCCCTCCAATGAAACCTCCAGGGGGCCCCCAAGTGTCGCGCATCGCGGCGTTTCCACAGCGCCTGCCGTAAGTATTACACCACTGTAGCACTGGCCAGGTGCTACGTAATGCTCGCCTTCAGCGGGTCAATCCACTATCGTCCTTTATCGTCGAGGGTCGAGGGCCGTTGAGTGGGGCAACGCAACGCCCTGGACAGCGCCCCGCGTTCTGAGTTTCAGCGCTGTGAATCACTAAAGGATCCCCCACTACAGGCATCAGAGGCCCTGAATTCACAGATAACAGCTATAGCCTATGTCCATATGCGCTATCGGATAGACAGTGGGCCACCATCAATCGCGTCTCTACGGAGTATTACAGCGTAGGCGCGCTCGCGTCCAGCTTCAATTTATTCCTTGATATTCCTCCCTCCGGCCTCCATCAACGAACCAGTCTTTACCCTCATCCTCGACACAGGACTAAACAACTGCCCTCGATACATCTGCTACGATATACGAACTATACCTCCCATTCACCTGACTGATTTCTCGTCCACACATCGCGCACTGCCGCCATGCCCTACAACACCACAGCCATCCCTCCCCGAGAGGAGCCAACAGGCCACGCCCAGCTTCCCTGTGAGTTAATCCTGTGTCTATGGATTCTACCACGAACAGAGGAAGAGAGACATAGAGATGGAAGCTGACCTTCTCAGTGTCGAGGATCAAAAAGATTGTCGCCCAGGACGAAGACATTGCCATCTGCTCCAACAATGCCGCCTTTGTCCTGACCCTCGCAGCCGTACGTCCCATCCTCCGTCATTCTCACGCACCTGCTCTGCTCTGCTCTGCCGAATGAATACTCACTCTACGACAGGAACTCTTTATCCAGCACCTAGCCGAAGAATCACACACCCAGGCCAAGGTCGATCCCAAGCCCCGCCGCAACATCCAATACAAGGACGTTGGTACGTTACACCTCGAACGCCATACATATCTGGTATCACCACCATGATATATACACATACACCTGCTAACTGGCCCCAGCCAACGCCGTCGCCCGCCAAGACAACCTGGAGTTCCTCGAAGACGTGGTCCCCAAGACAGTGCCCTACAAAAAAGTCAAGAACCAGACCCGTCTGCAGACCACGCTCCCCATCACGACCGCAAAGCTCAGAAAGGACAAGAGGAAATCAGCAGCAGCAGCAGCAGCCGACGGCGACGACTCCCAGATATCCATCACCGCCGCCATGGGTGCTGCTTCTGCCGCCGCTGCCGCCGCCGCTACCACAAACGGTGCCTCGGCCGTCAACGGCGACGCCTCGTCCCACAGCCTGCTCCTCTCTTCGCCCACATCGTCGCGGCAGGCCCCGCCCCCGGGTCCGGCCCTGGCGGTGGGCTCGGCAGCTGCCGACGAGGACCCGAGCTCCCAGCTGGAGCTGGAGATGAGGCAGGCGCAGAGGTCGTCGAGTCACGACCGGGACGTTGACATGACGGGCTAGAAGCATCGGATGCAGCGTGGGCGTGGACTTGAAGATTGCACCTGGCCAGGCTACTACCCCGAGGGACCGGCCATTCTCCCTCCGCTTGTCTACAGGGCAGCAAGAAGGCGGTGACATGGCGGCCAGCAAGCAAGCAAGCATGGGAACGGTTTCACCAGGAGAAGAAGAGATGAGAGGACAGGGAAATGGTACATGCATATATATGATTTTGAAGCCTTGTAGACCCGAGATTTGGTTTTTGTTGGTTTCCCCCCTCCCCCTTCTTTTGTAATACCAGACCAGACCCTGCTTGTATTGTAGAAAAAACAACCAAAAAACATGGATATCAAAAGACCTCGTCGTCTCTCCGGGGCCTGCCTATCCGCCTGCCTATCTTGAATGTTGTCTACCCCTGCATGGCCACGTCCTCGTCCCCGTGGATGCCCGTCGGCAGTCTCCCCTCGTTGAGCTCCTTCTCCAGCGCGATAATCTCCTGCAGGCTGGTTGCGTTCCGGATCCTCTCCTGCAGCTTCTTCTTCTCCGAGTCGGTCAGCTTTATCCTCGACAGCTTCGAGGGCGCCTGTGCTGACGACCCGTTGGTCGTGGCCGGTGCGCCCTTGCTCTTCTTGCTGGAGATCTGCAGAGCGTCAGTCAGCATCAGCACTAGTACCACCAGTATCGAATATGGAACAATCAGTAGTATGTGTGCATGCATACCTGGGTAGCCAGGGCGGTAGGCTCCTCGCTCGTGCCAAACAGCTCGTGGCCGCGCTCCCTCTCGGCCTCCTTGACCTTTGCGTAGTCGAGGAAGCGCACAGACGGGCACTTCCAGATGACCCAGTAGCGGTAGTTCTAGGAAACTCCAGTCAGCAATCCAATCTTCATATACACAACACACATGCGATATGCTGTGCTGTGCTGTGCTGTGCTGTGTCTCTAGAGCAACTGCTCCTTCTGTGCTGTCTGTCTCACCTCCTTCTTGGTCACCGGGTTGTCCTCGAGGACCAGGTGCGTGAGCCGGCCGAGCTTGCCCAGCGGGTCCAGGTCCGCCAGCTCGGTCACGCCGTTGGACGAGAGCACCAGGTTGGTCAGGCTGGGCACCGAGGCGGCCAGCCCGGGCTGGATCGTGGCCACGCGGTTGCGCGCCAGCAGCAGCGTCGTGATGCGGGGCGACAGCGGGATGTTGCCCAGCACCTGGATATCGTTGTCTGTCAAGTCGATGGCATCGTGGGGCTAGAAAAGACAGTCAGCTTTCTCTTTCTCTCTCTCCCCTCTCTGTATACACACACACACACACACACACACACACACACGTATATATGTGTGTGTATGTATATGTGTGTCCACTGCCTGCCTCCCTGAACTTACCCCGGCGACACCCAGATTCTCAATGGCGGGGATTCGATGGCCTGTGTCCCAGACAGATATAGAAATAGGTTGTTGGATCAATCATGCTCTTTCATTCTTCAAGTGTAGGATATCTGCTCTTTTCGTCTCCTTGTGGTAAACGCACCTCGTAGATCGAGTTCTCGCTCCTTGAGGGGGTTCAGGTACGAGAGGGAGTCCCTGATGAGCTCGGGCGTGAGCCTCATCTTTTACCTTTTTTTCCTCGGGTTCGGGTTCGGTCTTGTGTATCTTGTGTGTCTTGTGTCTTGTGGTGTCGTGCGGTGTCGTGCGTCGTGTGTCGTGTCGTATCTGTCGCTTCTTTTGCGCGCGGCCCCCGGGCTCGTGAGAAGTATTACGGTTCTCCTCTGTATGCACCGTCGTCGTGTCTGTTTCGGCCAAGAAATGCGCCCCGGCAATCGTCGTCGCTTGGGTTCCCAGTGTTTGTTGTCTTTTCTTGGGTTCGTCGTGGGGGCGGGCGTGCCAGACGAGGCTGAAGAAGCAATGTTCAATTTTATGTGGGGTAGCACCGCCACATCTACCATTTACGCCACACCCACCCCGCGAGCGAGCGTAGCGAGAACAGCCTCCCCGGCAGGGGCCGCCGGAGGCATAATACATGCTCGGTATACACGGTGAAAACTGCTATGTCTTGGAATATATATTCATTGTACTCGTAATATATAATGCCTCCGGAGGCCCTGCCGGGAGCTGTCCTCGCTTCGCTCGCTTTCGCGTTTAAGTATCAAGCAATGCGCCGGTATAGTAGTATAACACATCATGACTGAAAGTTGCTGTGTCTTGGTATCTATATTCATTCTACTCATACTACTACTGTGTAATGCCTCCGGCGGCCCCTGCCGGGGAGGCTCTCCTCGCTTCGCTCGCTCGTTCGCTCGTTCTCTCGCTTGCATGTGTATATGTATATATGTACATGAATTGGAAGGCCAAAGGCAAAGGCAAAGGCAATGGCAAAAGACTACTGGAAAACAAACACAACGCCCGACCTATCGACCGACACCGTCATGGGACAAGGATACTCGAGCAGGGCCACATCAAGAATACAATCGAGATGCGACGTCATGAGATGCTGCTGCTGGCCCGAGATGACCGTCGACCGTGGTGGTCGTCCGCTACTCTGGCTCTGGCCCTGGCTCTGACCATTCTTGACGCCTTTATCGCCCCTGCTGTTGCTGCTTCCGGGAGTGCTGCTGCCGGTCGTGCCATCGTCTTCGCCTTTACCCCGCGGGAACCTCTCAGTGTTGACCGTGAGGCCTGGAATGGGCGTCGAGGAAGTATACGTCGGCCTGGCGTCCTTGTCCGGGTCGAGCCCGCTGTACACGCACGAGTTGTCCGGCCGGGCAATGTCCCAGAAGCGCAGTCTCTTGTCCGACCCGCCCATGATGAAGCACGCGGTGCGCACGTCGCCCGCCGAGAGGAGCGGGCCCGTGCCCACCACCATGGCGCGCACGCCGCGGTCCACGCCTGACGTCTCGCTCGTCTCGAGGTTGGTCGCGAACCGTGCCAGCATGCCCTCGGGCTTGTCGTCGTCCACCTCCCACGGCTCGTATGACTTGGGGTTGGCGCTGGCGCTGGCATCCTTGCTGCCGCCCCCGCCACCTAGGCGGTACACCTCGCGGCACGTGGTCCTCTCGAGATCCCAGACCGTCACGTCGCCCTGGCCCGTCCCGCCCGAGACGCAGATCCACTTGCCTCTGCCCTTCGTCGGGTGGATGCAGATCCGGTAGATGGGCCCGCGCCCGCGCACCCCCCACGCACGGAGGCGCATCTTGAAGCGCAGGTCCCACAGGTCGACGACGCCGTGCGAAGTGCCGACGCAGAGCCAGTTACGCTTGCGGTCGACGCACAGGCACGTCGGCGTGCCGTGATGCACCGGGTTCTCCAGCACGTACAGCGTCTTCATCAGCCGCAGGTCGATGCCCAGGATACGCGACCGGTCTGTCGCCAGCAGCAGCACCGAGCTCGACTCGTGCCGGAAGTGCTCGCACCACACGGCCGTCTCACCCTCAGGCAGCTGATACTCGCGCACCACACGCAGCTTGCCGTACCGCGTGGCACCGCTTACCCCGCCGCCACCGCCCGCCGCTGATGTCGACGGCGCCGCTGTCGTCGTCTCCACCTTGACCACGTGCACCGCGCCGTCGCTCGCGCAGCTCACGAAGCAGTGCGAGTTCTCCACGAAGCAGAGCGCCGTCACCCGCGTCCCCGCATTGTGCCTGTGCGTCTGCCGTGCCCTATGCGCAATGTTGCGCTCCAGGCGCGCAGAGTCCCACACCTTGACTGTCCCGTCGTGCCCGCCCGTGATGAAGAAGACGTGGTCCGGCGATGGCACCACCCTGCTCACGGCGCCCTGGTGCTCTCCAAACGTCGCCACCACGCGACCCTCTGGTTTCCAAGAGCGAGCCTGGCCTCCCTTGTCCTGCTGCTGATGGCCGCCCATGGCCGAGTTGGCTGCCTTAATCCTAGCTATCGGCTGCACCAGCGGGCCAAAGTCCTTGACGTCTCGTGGGAAGTTATCCAGGTACATGTTGTCCAGCATCTTTTGGATGCTCGGATCCGTCCCTTCGTAGGTATGCTTGTAGGGCTTCGGTGCCGATTCCTCGCCTGCACCGCTTGTAGTCGTGGCTGTACCAGCTGCTGCTATGGCCCTTCCGGCCTCGTCGGTGGCATGATCCTGCGCGAGGGGGAATCCGTCGACCTCGCCAAAGGCGTTCGTGTCCGTGGTGCCCGTCTCTGGGATGGATTTGTTGCTGTCCTTGCGATCGAGCAGACTAAGCACGCTCGAAGTATGGCGAATCCTTGGTCCAGCAGTTGTAGTGGTGCCATTTCCGACGCCACCGCCGCTGCTGCCAGCATGTGCCTTTCGAACCGCCGTAGCATCGATGGAGCTGGCTCTGCCAGCTTCCCTAGAGGGCGAGACGACTCTCCGACCGGATCCGGCCCTTGGGCCGACACTCTGGACACGGTTCTTGTGCAGGTTCGCCGCGGCACGCTTCCTCCTGCTGACCGCGTCTTCGTCAATCGTCATGGACGCATCCAGCAGAGCGTCGGCAACGGTGTAGGGTCCGCTGGGGTCCAGATTAGGTTCCAGATTGGGATTGAGGATGGGCTGCTCGTTAAAGAAGACAATTTGGGGGGTGACGCCAATCTCCTTAAGGGAGACGAAGCCGCCCGAGTTGGGAAAGGCGTTTGCGTCATCGTCGGACGCGGCAGAGCTGTCACGAGCCTTCATCTTGCTGAGGTTCCAGATGAATTCTCTGAGAGCGAGGAGCTTGATCTCGTCCTCCTGCTTCAGGCCGAGATTCCTCAACTTGGCAAGCCACTGCTCGTCCTCATCGTTGCGAGCAACCTTGGCCATGGACGCACTTGTCAGGTCCTTGGACGAGCGAGAGGCGAGGCTGGTGGCAGCGGCGGTGGAGCCGGACGCAAAGGACAGCGACTTCCAGAAGATGCCGCGGTCCGACTTGGTGGCCCAGGTGACGGCCTGGTCAAAGACAGCGCGAGGAATTGGCTTCTTGAGGGTGTCAAGGAGGACGAGCTCGTCGGCGAGGCCGCCGTTGTGCAGGCTGGCAAACTTGAGGTACGGCATGACGAGGGGTAGGAGGATGCAGCGGACATCGGCTGGCTCGAGGAAGCGGGCCGACATGGCGACGAGTTCGGCGGCCGACTCGCGGATCCAGATGTTGGGGTGGACGGTGAAGCGGCCGACGAGGTCGACAAGCTCCCAGACCTTGGGGCGCGACAGCAGGCCCAACCCCGCCAGCTGGGCGAGCGAGTGTAGAGCAGCCTGGATGACGTACTCCTCGGTGTCGGTCAGGGCCTGGATCATGAGGGGCAGCATAAACTCCTCGAGGCTGACACTGCCGATGAAGGTGGCGATGCCGACAATGGTGTCTAGGAAAGCGCACTTGAGGGTCCAGTCGCGGTCGTTGAGGTAGGTGATGAGGTGGGTGAGGAGCACGTCGTTGGACTGGTCCTGGAAGAACATGCACAGCTCGGGCACCGACGCCAGGAAGGCCCGGCGCACATGCACGTCCGGGTCCTCAACCAGCTGCTTGGCGTGGCTCTCAAGCACCTGGAAGAGCTGGCGGCCGGCGTTGTCAAAGACGCTCTCGAAGCTGGCCTCGCCGCCGGCGCCCTGCTCGACCTCGGGGTCGGCCACGGGCATGGTGCCGTCGGCGCGCAGGCTCGACGCCATCTCCAAGAAGCGCTGCGCCGTCATTGCCAGGCTACCGAGACACGAGGCGTACGTGGCACGCACCAGCGAGCTCGCGGGGCGCGACTTAGTTCCCAGGGCAATCTCCATGCGCGGGAGCACGTACTCGACCAGAACGTGTGAGTTGATGGGCGTCACCAGCTTGACAAGATGCAGCAGTTGTGTGATGGCCCGGATGGCCGATATCACCACCATGTCGGTCTCGTCCTTGTGCAGCAGCGTCACCAGGTAGGGGAGCACGCGGTCAAGCTTGGCCTCGTCAGTGAGCCTCTCGCCAAACGCGAGTAGGACATCGCAGGCGCGGATGCGCGAGGACACGCGAGCTGTCGTCCGCATCGACGATACGATCAGCGTCAGGAATATGAGCGTCCCGTCGTCCTCTGGTGGCGTCAGCTCGCCCGACGCAACGTGCTCGTGGTTGGGTATGCTGGACCTGACGGGGAAGTGGTTGAGGGAGAGGCGGGACTGCTGCACAAGCGCCGAGCTATCATCGTCACCCCCCGGCTGTCCCTGGGGCTGCGAGTAGCCTAGGAAGTACGAGATCTTATCAAAGTCGTAGAAGACACGGTCAATCCTGTCGTCAGACTCGCCCAGATTCTTAGTAGCCGAGGACATTGCACTGTTGCCCGACGACGGGTCGGTGATGAGCTCCATGTACTGGTGGAGGAAGCTGTAGAAGTAGGAGGGGAACACCCTGTCCTTGAAGAAGGTGAGGTACTGGTCGGCCGAGTAGCGCTTCTCGGGGTCGAGCTGGATCATGTGGGCGATGAGGTCCCGTACCTCTGGGTCGGCGATGAGGCTGAGATGGGTGATGACGGGGTCGTACTCGCCGCGGCGGTACTTGTAGAGTTGAGCGAGACTGAACAGATCCGACTCGAGGAACATCTGGGCAATGACACAGCCTGCGCTGAAGACGTCCATGGCCCAGGTCATCTTGGGCTTCTGCTTCTGCTGGGCATTGCCATTGCCATTGTTCGACTCGCCGCTCCCGGAAGCAGCAGAGTAGAAGCGTTCGGGCGCAACGTAGCACGTGCGCCGGCCGGACGTGTCGAAGAAGTAGGAGAAGTCGCCCGGGTTGTCGTCGGGCAGCATGACGGGCTTGAAGGCCGACGAGAAGTCGGTCAGATACAGCCAGTTCCACGACGTCACCACGACGTTTTGCGCCTTGATATCCCCATGGTACACGTCGCGCGCGTGGCAGTCGCGCAGCGCGCACAGCAGCTGGAAAGCCAGCCACTTCTTCTCGATGTCCTCGAGGAACGGCCGTGTGCTCAACCGGTCGTATAGTGAACTGTATAGAAGCTGCCGCACAAGGTATCCGTTTGTCTCGGTCTCGATGACGCGCTGAAAGGCCAGTGCGTTGGGTACGTCGGCCAGGGCCTTGCGCTGATCTGTAGTCGCACTTGTCAGTATCTCCTCGCTATGCTCGCTGTTCTCTCCTCGCTGCGCTCGCTATTGGAGCTCTCTCCTCGCTGCGCTCGCTCTTGGGGAAGTAAAAGATTCAGGGCCAGGATGTAAGTCTTACGGATAATCTCCCTCTTGTACTCGTCCAACGCAACCTCAGTATACGGCTTGACCAGCACCTTGACCAGCACGGTGCCATGATCCGTCCTCCCGCGTATGCTCTTCATGAACCGCGCGTTCCCTATGCTCTTCTCGTACTGCACGTCGCCCAGCTGCGGTATGTCTATGCTTGCCGAGCCGGCCGACGGCGTGGCCATGGAGAAGCCCTGACCCATTGTGCCGAGCGAAGCGAGGGTTCGTGGGCAGAGCGAGGGTTCGTGGGCAGAGCGAGAGTTCGTGGGTGGAGCGAGAGAGGGTCTAGAGGGTGGCTTGGCTTTCGAGTCGGAGGGGGTCGGAGGAAGATGGGTTGGTCAGATGTCGCAGAGAGTCGGGGGCAGATGCGTCGGTCGGTCGGATGTTCAAGTCGGGAGAGGAGACGAGGGTCGGGTGGACGAAAGACAGGTGTGTGAAGCTCTTGATGGGAAAGCAAGCTCGATGGCGCAGATGGTGGGAGTGGGAGTGGGAGAGCTAACGGCCAGACGGCGTAGCTGCCGCGCTTATCATATTGAGCGGGGGTATATCGTATCTCGTGCGCTTGTGCTTCTCGTTGATCGTCTCTTGATTCTGTAGGTACGTTTGGTTTTCTCGCAGAGTGTGGTGTTGGGGTGTGTCTGCGTCCGTTTGTCGGTCGCGATGATGAATGATGGTGGTGGTGGTGGTGGTGGTGGTGGGTGGTGTGGCAGGCAGCACATGAACAGGACGTCATTCCCAGACCAGCGCGGTGCACTTGCCAGTTAAGCTCCAGTGCGGTCCTGCCAACCCTACGTTTTGACATCATATGACCTGCGCCTGACCACCGTTATCTTCACCTCTTTCATTTCCTTAACTCTCAGCTTGCTTTGAAAATTTACTAATTTACTCATACTCTTTTATCTTGACTGTCTGTTCTTTTCGTTTTGCTAAAGGCTATAGGATAAGATACTGAGATGGCTTCATGACACGGCTGTGGTACTTGATACGCTTGTACTAGAGCTTCACTAAAGCTTTACCTCAGTACATCACAAGAATTCACGTGCCAGACCTTCTTCTCCGATAACATTTTATATGAAGACGGCTCCATGAGCATCTCAAGCTCAATAGAGCACAGCTCATTCGGTAATCAAAGTAACGTGCAATTGGACGTAGCCAGTCCATCGATGCAATAGATAGATCATGTATAACGTATATAGGACGACAGTACGCCAGTATAACATGTTAGGATATAAATGCAGGTAGACACACTCAGTGCTCCCCTGAAGAGAAAGTAAATATGACCCCCATTATGGGAACAAAAAAAGGCCGTCTCATGATTGGAAAAAATGAGCTGGGAAAGAAGACTGAAAAGAAAAGAGCAAACTCCAGCCGCGATGCAACATTGGGCAATGCAACTAGCAAGCAAGCAAAAGCAGACGGCATTATGCAGGTATATATATATCAAAGGTTTCAAAAAAAAAACGTGTATAGGGTCATATCTTGTGTGTGTGTGTACACAATGTGTGTGTTGTGTGTATAAGTGTCGTCACTGAACATCCATCTTAACCAAATGTGTTCACTGCGGCCGTGCCCGCAACGCCCGGGTAGACCGGTAGTTGAGCTTAGGCATGACGGCCTCGACGTCAATGGCCTCGTCTTCGCCGCTGTCGGCCTCGAGCGGGTTGACCGCCGGCTCAATGTACGAGCTCTCCGAGTTGACCGAGATGGCCGCCTCAATCTTGCCCGTGTTGCTCTTGGCCTTGATGGCACCACCGGCCGGCTCGTCAGCGGCAGCAGCGGCCTTCATGTCGGCCATGTCGCGACGGATGCTGACGGGCCGGCGTGTGCGCTGCTTGGCAGCCTCGCCAGCCGCGTCCTTGGCCGTCTCCGACTCCTCTGACTGCAGGCGCTCCGTCTCCTTGGCGGCCATATCGAGCACCTCGCGGAGGCGCTCCTTGATCTTGTTGATCTCGTCGTCGCAGTCGGCGTCGCGTAGGAACTGGTGAGCGCCGTGCTCGCACGTGTTCTGCACCTGCTCCAGGCCCTTGTCCAGCTTGTCGTAGACGTCGGGCTTGTCGTTGGCGCCGGGAGGTCCGGCCCCCGGGCGACCCATGTGGTCCATGGGGCCCATGCGACGCGTGCTCATGTAGCGCAGTGACGGGAGGGGCTCGACGCCGTCGCCGTCACCGCCCTCGACCGACGCCATCTTCTTGATGTGCGCCACCTTGGCGGCCATCTTGGCCTTGCGCAGCAGGTTTCTGCTCGACGAGACAAAGCGCACCAGGTCGTCAAAGAAGCCCTGGACGTAGCTGTCGTAGTAGACAATGATCATGCTCCGCGTCCGGTACGTCGTCTGCGGAGGGTTCTCGACCGACATCATGGATGCCGTCTTGACCTTCTTCTTGACCTGGACCTTGGCGCGCGAGTTGGCGGCAGCGATGGCATCGCGCTGCGGCTTGTGGGATGCGGCAATGGCGCCGGGCCCGGAGCCAGCCGGGGATGTCGGTGCCTTTTGCTGGGCATCTTTCTGGGTCGGGGAGGACGGGGGATTGGGCGTCTGCTGCGCCGCGTCTTGGTCGGGACGGGTAGGGTCGGTCTCGGCATTGGCATCGGCGGCGGCGGGGGCAGAGGTTACGGGCGGCGCGGGGATGTTGGCAGGACCGTCGTCCCTGGGCTTGAGGGACTCGGTGGAGCCCTTATTCCTCAACGATTTGGTGTCGGCGGTGCCATTCTTCTGTTCGGCGGCGGCGATGGAGGCAAGTTCGGACTGGCGCTGCTGGACCTGTCCACTGAGCTCGTCGAGACGGGCGAGCCAGTTTGGGATGTTGCCCGTCATGTTGTTGAGGGCGTCCATGGCCATCTCGCGATCGTCGGAATCTCGCGGGAGAGCCGTTGTGACGGTTGGGGGCAGCAGGCGTCGGGTGTGCGAGACACCCAACGTTGCTGGCTTGTCTTGGAGGGGTTTGTTTCTTTCGAAACGGTTGCCGCAGTGGAATGTAGCGACCGGGGCGCTGATGGTACGGAGTACTCGTGATAGGTAAAATGCAGGTAGATGCAAGTAGATGCAGGCAGACGCAAGCAGATGAGATGCTGACAGGTTTGGGGATCGGAGGATTCGAGAGAGGGTTCGAGAGAGGGTCGAGTCGGAAGAGAGTCGACGCGAGATTGAGGAGGAGTTGGTGGTGTGTTAGGCGCTAATATAGGTGGGTAAAGCTATAAGACGGGTCGGACCGGTGGGCGATATGGACAAGAACGGGCCGTTTGATGGGGAGGGCGCAGGCTGAATGCAGTAAACAAATGTACGTTGAAACCTGGGAAGTCGCGCTCGAATGCTCAGAGATGCTATGCTCAGAGATGCTCAGTGATGCTCGGGGATGATGCTGGTGGCGGCCAGGGCGATATGGACGATAGGGGTTTGGATGAGATTGAGCCAGAGATGAAGGCTGAAATTTGTGATGTCAAAGGCGGCGGGGAACGGTAATTCCACCACGTGTGCTGGCTCCGTAGAGTCGACGCAGGGGGCGTTTTAGGGCGATGGGCTCTCTGTGGCTCTCGTGTGTGGCTCCGTGGACCGTGGTGGCTCTGTCGTCGTTCTTGGCCCGGCTTTGAGCGGGGGCGGAAGGAAAAAGGAAGAAGGTAAAAAAAAAATTGTGGTGGGTGATGAATTGAGTAGCGTCGGACAGATGGACAGGGATACGGGCGAGGAGGGTGTCAAGGTGTGTCAATGTGCCAACGGCTTTTTCTTGCAATTGAACGGCCAAGAGATTTGGGGGTTGAATCTCGAAGGAAGGATGCTTCGACCGTCTCTGCTCTCGTCTGCTCTGTTTTCAAGTACGGAGTGATGATATCGAGAGGATTGATTGCTGTGAGAGGAGAAGGAGAGGATCAACGTTGAGGAGGATGAAAGAAGAAGAAAGAAGAGAAAAGAGGGGAAGGCGGGAGGAGAGGAGAGGGAAGGAGGGAAGGACGATGAGAAAAGAAGAGAGGGAAGGTGGGATCAAGCTCGGTCGGGATCAATTGTCTTTTTCCTCTTTCCTTTCTGCAGCAAACAGCAGATTCTGATTTCTGCAACTCTTTTCCTCCTCTTCTCTCTCTCTTTAGCACTCCGTATTACGTCTCTCTCTCTGCTCGTCACTCCCACTCTCTGACTTCCGTTCTACAGCTAGTAGTGTCACCGACAACGGCTCTATTTACTCTATACAGGCATCGGCTCTGTAGCTCTGTACAGGTACAGACCAGGCGTATCCGTACACTGTACGACGTATGCGATCTGCCGCTCCCCAGAGGAGCTCCTAGCGAGGCAGAGAGGATCTCTCAGAGGCTCTCTACCACTGACGGGTCGTCTGGTCTGGCCGGCGTTTGGGCGTCTGGGGCGGTTGGGCGGGCCAAGAGCCGGTTTTGGCACAATGAGGAGGGATGCCAAGTGCGGGACGGGCCAAATTGCGCTGTACGTACGTGCGTGCGTGCAGTGTAAGGGCAACGGGCAGCGGGCAACGGGTATTACTCGTAATATGAGCTGCAGGCGATGTGCGAGTGATGTGCTCAATGGAGCACGAACCGACGTTGGGCGGCAGGATTGAACCAGTCACCAGTGAACCGAACCACCACCAGCGGCCGAGTTGGCATCCTGATCCTTTTTCCCTTTGCCTGCACTCCGTACGAGTGTTCCAAAACTGATTGACTGACTGACTCTGACTCTTGTGCGTCTCGCTCTAGGATACACAATGCTCGTACACACGCAGACGCACACGTCAGGATACGCAATGACATTCGTACAATAGCTACTTTGTCCTTACGATTGCTAGTGCGAGTACTCCGTATTACTCCCTTGACTGCCGTCGACGCCGACTCAATCTAGCGGACAAACGACAGGACCCTCTCTTTCTACGATATGGCAGCCTCTTAGAGGGCCGTACGAGGAGACGACAGCAATGTGGGTCACCCGCGGATGCGACCCGAGTGGAGAAGGGTATTATTCTCTACGAATACAGTGACAGGGTTGCGAGCGTTGGTCGGCGTTGACATTTGCTCGTGGCCTGTCAATGGTCATGGTCTGTCATTGCCTGTCACGGCCTGCCGTGGCCTGCCGTGGCCGGCCTGCCGCCGTGGCCCATAGGCATCTGCTCGGCTCTGCTCTGCTCGTACTGTACTCGTGCGTACGAGTTCTAGAGGAGGAGGATTATGAGCACTCCGTACTTGCCGTGGTTTGCATTGCACGCAGCAACACCGAGCACTCGTACACTCGTACGAGACTTGGTTCCTCGACTGCAGTCCCTCGACTGCAGTCCCTCGGCTCCAGTCTCTCGACTCTCTTGACTATGAGGGAAGAGGGGTAATGGACGCACGGGCAGGGCCGAAGCAGACTTACGAGTACGCATACCCATCTGGTATGGAGTACAGAGTACTTGAGCTGTACAACGAACGAGTATGAGTACACAGGTGCGGATAGCCATGGTGTTACTCGCACATGGTAGCATCAGCATCACGGCCAGCCTCGTGCTTGCGCGCTACGGGCGTGGTGTGGAATGAATGTGCAGGTCGGTCGGCGACAGCTGCTGGCCTATTACGAGGACGAAAAAGTACCAAGTATGGCTCGTTGGAATTGCTTACCCTGTAGGATCACGAGTGCATTCCTGATGCATTCCATATGCATCTCCATCTCAACTTCAACGTCTCGGTGCCGAACCCGAACAGGGCATATCGGTGCCGAAAAAAGGCAGAGGCGACTCGGAAGGTTGGACGCTAGATGATTTTGAGTCTTGACGGTGACGGCATGCCCGAGTTGATACACGCAGCGCGGCAAACGATCTTGGCGGCGTCAAACTGCACAATGGAGGGCGGCGGGTAGAGGCAGAGGGCGGGCGGAGGGCGGCGTGCAGAGTCTGCAAAGGCTGCAGGGCAGTTCATGTCTTTCAGAGGGAGTCGTGAGTCTGGACGGCACTCGTACTCGTAAGTATTGCGACCAAGTACGGAGTACTCTGTACTGGAGTACGGAGTATTATTGTTACGAGTATTACCTGTTGAATCTTGATACCCTTTCCAGCTTCAACCCCCAGACCTATCTCTGCCGCGCTGCCTACGAGTACGCTGCCCACGTATATTGGCAATTGCTCTCTTGAGCGTATTACCGTGGAGTACGGACCATGAAAGTGAGTATTAATACTACGGAGTACTACTCGTACTGGTAGGTACTCGTACGGAGACCCTTGCAGGATGCTAATATTGATACAGGCGGGTATACGAGGATCAATACCAAGGGCTAATATCCCAATGCCCATGAGCTGGCCCGCCGTCCATGGGTCAGTAGGGAATGTCATGATACCCTGCGGAGCCGCTCAAGGGCCGATCCATGATCCATGATCCATCTCAATCTGACGCTATCGCCGTCGGCACTCGCCTGGCCGGGCGTGGAACTCGCTACAAGAACCACGAGACTATTACTCCATAGTAAGTACTCCGTACTTGTGCTCATACTCCCATACTCTGTGCTCCATACGAGTACGACGTGGGGGTCTTTTGTTATTACCAGCAGCAGCGGTAATATTATGACTGCCCACTGCCCACTGCCCCCCCCCCGGCAGCGTAGCAACTCTGATACTCTGTTACAGAGCACGAATAATACCTTTCTATTTCCTTGCCCTGCCCTCCTCTCCCCTTTTTATTTTTATTTTTGCGCCTGGCTTGGTGGGGGAGCGACTCCAAGCGAGCGACTAGGTTTTACTTGGCATGAGCATGGCACAGTTGCAGTACTAGTAGGAAGAGTAGAGACAAGAGTACTGAGTACATGTACTTTGTAAATGTATCTTTACGGGTATTGAGTATCCGCCTGTCCGCCCTAGGCAATATGTCCCCGTTGATACTGATACTCTGTACTGTATTACTCCGTACTTACTTGTGCTCGTACTGGTAGATCTCTCTCGTAGACCCGAGCTGACATTGCCGTTTGCCCCACGAAGAGTTTGAGAAACATATTAATACAAACTACCAACTACGAACTAATACTCTGTCTGTACTTATGGAGTCCATATGTAGAGATGAACATCAATAACGAGTTTCATCTGTATGAAGAGTACGAGGCAATAATGCTACACTCACGGGTTCCAATTAGATGCCATCACGGATCACGGCGGCACTGCAAACCAGTAGGGCCGTGATCCTTCTCTTGGCCTGCCCACATAGTCTGTATCTGTACTCTGTACAGACTATCTGTATCTGTACTCTTCACCTTTCTGGCCCGTTATCAAGCTGCCATGTGTGCCGCAGTGTGCCTGCCTGTGCATATGTAATGGCACTCGATGCCTATCGCTGCAGACCTATCGATACATACAACTAGCCGTACCTTCTATCTGTGTGTGATATGCATCCTAGGAGCCGAGAGGTGGAGTTCGGTTTGAATTTGAATTTGACTCGAATCCTCACGGTACTCCGTACCTGTCATGACTTTAGTGAGTCCAGTCTGTAGTCGTAAACTCTCTTCCAACCAAGGCCAGAACCAGAGCCTCTGACAACTTGTCTTGCTGTCGCACCTTGTCCTGATCATGATACACCGAACATGTACTTTTGATGCGATATCCCTGTTGCACGTACAACTACTTGGTGGCATGCTCGCCTCGTGTTCCAAAACACATATCTGTACCGAGTAATGCCACGGTCCATACAAGGCGAAGCGAAATGATTTGACCAACTGGCAACTGCCAACCAACCAGGTTTATTTCTCTTTAATCTGCTGCCTACCTGCCAACCTGCGTCTTTTACTCTATAGTCTGTACTCCGTACTCTGTATGGAGTAAAAGGTTCCTATCCCATCCTATGCGCCGTCACTATACCATAATTTGTACCAAGGTACCGTACGGAACCCCGTACGAGTAATAGTAATATCCGCCCATGGCCCGTCCTGCAGGCGTTGCCAACCTGCCAACCTGCTCCAGCCAACAGACGGACAGAACTGACAAGACAGACGGCCGTCATGCGGTTTTTTTTTCTGGGGCCCTTTGAATCCTTTGAGCACGGCCGCAAGCAGAAGCCCTGTACTTGCGAGTACTCTGTAGGCTGTGTACGGAGTATAGAACAGAAGAACCTTGAAACCCTTGCTTGCCTTGCCCTACCTCATGTGCTCTCTGCCTTGGAAGGCGATATTATCCCACAAATTACCCGTGCTATGCGTTACATATGTACTTACATACATGTATGCCTGCAGTGGTATATACATGTACTATATATGCATGTACGGAGTATATATGTACCTGTGCGCATGTTGATTGCCTAAAACGGCGTGATATCGCGCGGAACATGCCATTTGCCTCGTCTTGCCTTGCTTTGGTCTATGCTGGAATTTTGCCTTTCTGCCTTTCTGCCTATATAGTTGAGTGGATTGCATTGCATACATGTATGTACGGACATGAAGGATGTATAGTAGTATAGTGTCTGATGTGCGGCAGAACAAACAGGGCATACATACGACTAGTAGTACATACGGCTAAGTACATACCGAATAGTAGCAAGGCAGAGTACAAGTAAAGCAGGGCAGAAAGGCATGACAGGGAAGAAAGGGAAGATGGCTCCTCCCGCATTGCTGACAGACTATTACTCCGTACTCCGTCCCGGTAGTTGCACTTACCCTAATCCTCGTATGAGTGTTGACTCTGCGGAGTGGTGATGTCGGCATTTGCCTGTAATCTAGGCACATCGCAGCACGGGACTTTCCTGACGAGGTCTTTTTGACAAAGTCTTCCTGATCAAGTCTTCTTCATCTCAGTCCTTGTCCTGCCAGGGTCCGCCGCTGGGCTCGCAAGCCTCACTCGATGCCAAGGACCCGGACGCAGGGGCAGCATTACGGATAGTGTTACCCGCCTGTTGAAGAGAAGACTAACTACGAGTACATGGGCATGGGCAAGGGCATGGAATCAAAAGAGGCATATCAATAGACCGTATTACTCCGTACTAGCAGGAATGCCACGAGGAAATCTGCATGCCTGTTGCTCCAAGTATGCCGTCGCACCGTTATATTGACTTCATGTCCGATGTCCGTAACGTCCTAGGCAACGGCTGTGCAGCGTGCCTTCTGCACGATTACAATATCTGTTTTCTCGTCCTTGTGTCCGGGGAAGGCCTCCGTGCAGGGGCGAGCAGTCGCAAGTCTACCCGTCGAGAACTAGAACCCCCGTCAACGAGGCTATCACAATGACAGCCTTGCTTGGGGGCGGAGCGGAGGGGGGGAGGGGGGGCTTCTCCTTGCTCTGTACATGTACGAGTAATACGAGTTCAGCGCAATCTTCCCTACGGAGAACTGGGAATGCGTACAGACCGTATTGGCGACGCGCGCGCAATACCAAGTAAGTAAGTAATCATCAAATGGACTCCATGACGATATCGCGCTGGACCCCTGGGGGCTGAGCTGTGGACTATGGCCCTGGAGTGTTGCACTCGGTTGGAAAGGTTGCGCAACACGTGCGCAGTATGAAATTACTCGAGCCCGTAGGGAGTACTACTCCGTACGAGTGAGTACATTCATTCGCATCTGCGCACATGATGCTCCATGTCCGGGGCATCACACCGTCATACCCCCCCGCACTCGACTGGTGGCGGTGATCCATCCTGGACGGAGCAAGGTCCGGGCTTCTCGGTGCTCATCTACTCGCAAGTACATGTGTCTTCTGAGTACGATGTACTTACGAGGCTCGTACTCTCTCGGGCTCCTCGGACCGGATCTGAGGGGATCAATGTGACCGCTGACGTCGGCGACGCGGGAATTGCAACTGCCAAAGTGAGACTATTATCAGTAGTAGTACTCCATACTTGGCACCTGTAGGAGTATTCCATACGAAGCAGACGCGATATCCGTATGCCATGGCCCATGCTCTGGTCCCTGCAAGTGCATATAGTCTGTCCGAGTAGTCTGTAGACTGGAGATACTTGAAGTAGTAGTAATAGTCCGTTCTCCGTAATGACATGGAATACTTCATGTACTCTGCCTCTGTAATATGGAGTACATGACCGGAGCCCGTGCAACCCGGAGAAATAGAGATTGGAGTATGGAGCACTCGGTAGGGAGTATGGAGTATGATATGGATATGATATGGAGAAAGGGGGCGCAGCAGAACATTAGCATCACCACCACCGGCCAGCCAGCCCAGCCCTAGTCTTGATTTCAACATCCTTAGTGACCCTGGAGGGATGCAAGAGGCCTCTGTGCTGTGTCTGTGTTCTGTGTCTGTGCCCTACTATCTACGAGCACTCCTCCCATTTACCGCCCCCATGTCTGGTCTGGCACTAAGGACTGGACCCGGTACGAAGCGGGACTTGATCCCACATGGGTCTCCGATGGGGCTGGCCAACTAAGTACGACCAAGTACAAAGTAGGGAGTACCTGGTACGAGTAGTCGTAGCTGGCTCTGGCTAATGGCTGGGTCCCCCTCACACCTCACGCATGTCGCTCACGCTTGTCGCTCACGCATGTCGCCTGTCGCCTGTTGTTGCATCTGACGATCCTCCTTGGACAGTGGGCACACTCTTGACAAGTACATACATACCATACCACACCATATGAGTAGGTTAAGTATACAAGTAGACAGCTGGGTACAGATGACTAGAATAGACGGGTGGAGGGTGTCATGTGTCAGGCCTGCCCCTTGTTCTGCCCTTGACCCTGCTTGACTGGTTCCCAGTTTCAACTTTCCATGCACTCGCACTTATGTCGTATGTTCATCCCTCCCTTCGAGGGAACCCTTCATGGGCTCGGGCTGGACGGCAATCGTCGTCAGATGTCAAGATGTCGGCAGTCGTCTGTCGGGGGCCATTACGACCCCGTCTCCGTGCTCTCGTTATGCTGTCAGCAATCATTGTCAATCATTGTCAATCATTGACAATCATTGACAATCAAGGTAGTCGTCCTCGGCAGTCGTCGTGCTCTACAGGCCATGTATTACACATACGGGGTTCCGTACGGGACTCCGTACCAGGTATCTACTCTGCAAGTATGGATCAGTGTTGATCATGGCTCTCGCTCGGTAATCGCCATGATTCGTATTCTGCATGGAGAGTACGGAGAGTACGAGTACTTGCTGCTTGTCTTGTAATCTGTCTGCTATTCCCATGGCCCCCGCAGAGACTCACACATGTACATTGAGCTGCCAATATGTACTACTACTCCCCCTCCGTAATAACAGCCCCTGCACATGCAATGTCGATGCTAGCTACTCGTCTAGTCCTTAGCCAGTCTAGTAGTATTGCACCCAAGGCGCATCAAGGCCACACCTAAGGCCACACCTAAGGCCACACCTCGACGGTATCCCACGTGCCCTCGACGCTGTCCCGCGAGTACAGCCACCTCCTCGCCCTCTTGGGGTCCGAAAGGTCCAGCCTGTCCACCAGGTCGGGCACCAGGACGACGACGCAAAAGTTGGCCCGGGCCACCTCGTCGTGCAGGTCGTCCACCTCCTGACCCAGCCCGAGGCCGTCCCCTGGGTAGTTGTCACTCAGCGGTGTGCCAGGGGGAGGGTTGCGGAAGCTGCCCCTCATGACGGGGCTGAGGTTTCCAAACTGGGCCGTCAGTTCGCGGGACCAGGACCAGGAGTCTGCGTCTGCGTCTGTGCTCCTGTCTGTGCTGACGATGGCACCATTATTCCCAGAGTCATTGCCAGTCTCGTCACCATTTCCAGAGTCATTCCCAGACGCATCTGTACTGGCCGCAGTAGCAGTATGCTTAATGTCTCTGCTGCTGTCGCTGCTGTCTCTGCTGCTGCTCCTGAGGCGCATGTACCTCCCCAAGGCTTCCCTTGTTCCGGCACCGCTTTCGGCGTCAATGTCCCTGTCGACAATGTAGGCCCTCGCACCGCGGATACGCCACTGGGTGCGCGGGCTGCGTGCCCAGAGCACAGCCTCGAAGGGCCTCGCCTCGCCGCCGCCGCCGCCGCCGCCATTGACGCCGGCGCTGGAGCTGGAGCTGGGGCTGTCGCTGGGGCTGCTGCCGCCGGACCACCCCAGCTCCCCTGCCTTTTCCATGCGCAGGTCCGTCGTTATGGTGGGCAGGTCGGACTCGTAGATGGCCGGGTTGAGGGGGGCCTGGTTCTTGGGGTTGACGGGTAGACCGGCCCACATGCCGCGAAGGATTGTGGTGCGAGCACGGGGGGACGCCGCATTGTTAGTACCGGTAGTACCTTTGTGCGTATTACTCGCGCTGGTGTCCCTCGTAACTGTATCTGTATTACTCGCAAGACCACGAGCATTACGAGCAACACCCGTAGTACTAGCAGAAACAGCTGTACGAGTACCTGTAGCACCAGCACCCCCCTGCGGCTCCGCGTGCAACGTGCTCAGCACAAGGCTGGGCTCATCCATGGAGTCAACGTGGGATAGGAAGTCGGTGCGCCAGGGGGCAGGACCGGAGGTACCACCAGCGGTAGCCGGAGCGGCGCTGCTGCTGCTGCCCGTCATGGTTGCTATCCCCGTGTGGAGGAGAGTGGTATTGACACGGGGAGATTGTAGATGCCGAGTGACCTGGGTGGTTCGTCGGGCAGCCGTGAGGGAGGAGGAGTAGGAGCAGGAGGAGTAGGAGAGGGGCTTCATGTGGCACCTGGTTTAGATTGTCGGGAGTGTCTTGGGGTTTCTGGTTTCTGCCGGTCTCTGCTGATCCTTCTTTCTCTGGCGCAAGCTGGTTTAGTTTGTACAAGTATCTGTACTCGGTATGTGAGAGCTCAGATAGACGACGACTCTGACTGGATACATGTACTCGTACGTAGGAACTTGCGAAGCCAAAGAAAAGGGCTCGTTTGGACTTTCATGTTGGGGGCCGAGCACTAGGCGTCGATTGCCCCTCCCTCCATGAATGGATGGCTACGACTATGTGTGTATGTATGTACATCCAGATACATACATTCGAGATACATCCACCATGTATCGTTTGGGGGGCCCATATGTACATCCAAAGAGTACCTCTACTCGTACTCGGTTCCCTCCTCTTCCAAGACCTTGTTTTGGCCCCCAAATGTGACGTCGGACATACATGGACCACAATGGCTACGACTCTGGCCGAACTACTACGAGTACTTGCGAGTACAGATAGGAACTACGGAGAAACTGTAGCAACTAGATGTATGCATCTTCATCAATGGGCATATGCAAGACTTGAATGTAGGAGTCTCCAGACTAGAGCACAACTAGAGTACAACTAGAGTACAACTAGAATGTACCAGTATACGGAGCACAGACTAAAGCACTCCGTACAGCTAGAGCATAGGTTCAACCAACCTGGCCCATCTCCGCCGTTGCTAGTGCACGAGTAATACCCGTCGTTGCTGCACGCTACTACGCTGTGCAAAACTCTAGATTCATCCCCTCAACCCAAATTATGCTTACGACGTGATTACGGATACCTGCTGGTATGGAGAAGGCGATCCACAGCGCTCGGAATACTCGTACTCGTACTGACATATATGCAGAGTACGGAGCACAGAGTAATACATAGTAGTCTCTGGAGTCTGTGGTAAAAGTCTCTTTGTAGAGACTGGAAATACTCCCTGAGCCTCTCTCCGACCATCTGTCCGTGTGTGGACGCGTATTAATAGCCACCACGGGGACAACTAGTTGCCAAGTAGACTCTATTATGGAGTCCTCATAGAAGCAGTTGTGGAGGTAGCAGGGTCAAAACAGTCACGCCGAAACGGACGCACTACGGCGCCAACCATTGCTGGATGGGGTATAGCAATGGTACGTACTTGTACTGGAGGGAGCTTGGAAGAGAGATACAAGTGACAAGTACTTGGAACTCACTGGCATACTCGTACAGAGTCAAAGAGTACTCGTAAGGCCCCAGACTGCACAAGCCATCTTGCCATCCAAGGATGTGGCACCACTCCCTTGGCCATACCCGGTCCCTGCCCGAGCCCAAGCCCTGGATGGCTAGCAGCGGATAAGGCCAGCAGTAAGTTACGTAGGGGCACGAGTACTTTGTACTTTGTACTTTGTACTCAAACTTGGAGTCTTGGAGGGCTGCCATGGATGGTCAACTGGCAACAGGGCTGCAGCGGGTCTAGAGGGCATGCTAATAATGCCCGGGGTCCAGGCCGAGACGAGACATATATCCCATCCTTCCATGACCATAGGGGCGGGCGCGGGCACGGGCACGGACAAATACATGTACGCTTTTAGCACGGCTGGAGTACTTACAGAGTAGTACGGGTACGGAATATGTAGCCTGTAGCTGCAGGCAATATGCACGACCATGTCTACGACTAGAGGCAGAGCCTAGAGGTAAGTACTCGTGGAGGGAGAGGGGGGGGGGGAGGACCCATGGACATGCCATGATATGATGCTAGTACCAGTACGGACACTATGCTGCATCCTCGCAGAGTGCCGGGGCGGCGGCGGCGGCAGCCAGTCCTCGCTGGTCAGTCGTTACTGGTCAGTCACTGGTCAGTACATGTAGTTCAGTGATCAGGACGCATACTAGGTGAGTTGGGTGAGGTCCGTCCGTCCCCCCTTCCCCTCCCGCGTCTTTGTTCATATGTCATGTCAATGCCAATAAGGTGTCGGTGCTAGTTTCCGTACTGACCCGGGGCCATGTACTCACCTTGTGCTTTGTCCTTGGGGGCGCTTGGGGGCCCTGAGCGGCCTCCAACATATCAGATGGCCGGCCTCCTCCTCCTTGTCTTGTCTTTCCTGCCCCACGCCCACACCCCCCCCTCCCCCCTAGTCCGTGCTTCCATCTAGGAAGCTCGTATGGAACAGGCCTCGAGTGTGCACGCCCTATGCGCAATACTCCGTACATGTAGGTAAGGATGTTGACAAGTATGGCCGCGGATAGTGCCAATCCGGCCGGGTTCAATTGTGCCCTGCCCAGCCCAGCCCAGCCCAGCCCAGCCCGGTGCGTATGGAATCATCCGCATTGAAACGAGGACCTCGTGGAGTAGCAGAAAAGGGCGTCGTTTGTGTCCATCGGTAATTGATGATACGCGTACATCCCACCGGTGTCGGTTGTCGGTTCCAATGAAGCAGTCTCCTTTGCCCTGGCCCCTCCTGACGATGCTCGTACTATCGTTGCTCCATAGTGGAGGAGGAGGAGGAGAGGCCTCATTTTTATCTTCTTCCCTGACAGGTAGACAGGTACCATGGAGGTGTACGGAGTACCCTCGTGGTCTACGCTGTATTCGACCAAGTCTACGCGCATAGGATCCTGTATTCGTCGTTGCTCGCCTCCCAACTCGTACGAGTATTTCAAGTACTGCGAGCATTTCGCATGTCGTAGTCCATGTTAGCACCTCGAGGCCATTGTCTGGAACATGAAAATAAAATGGCAACTATCAGCTGCGGTTCCTGGCCCTGTCATGGTCGCCATTCCAGCCCCTTCGAGAATGCGAAAAGGAACAAACCATGGAAAGGGGGTGTGTGTAAGCATGCTGCTGTCATTCAAGATGAGGATGATGATGATGATGATGGCACGACAAGGATCAACAGACACACGCGCCGTATCCCTACCAGTACCAAGTACGGAGTACTCGTACTCATACATGGCAGCATACGTCGTAAATAACTGCAGCACTCTGTAGATGCGACTAGGGTCCAGCATCTTGGCACCCGAGTTATTGCCTACCGACGTGGGATACATGTTTGAGTACTCATAAAGCTGTCCCCAAGGATTGGTTCCAAGGACTGGTTCCATGGATTGGCTCCATGGATTGGTCCTCACTCTCACCCTCACCCTCACAAGTGACAAGACGGTAATACGGGCGGGAGAGCAGTATACTCCGTAACCCGCAGTTCCGTCTTATTATAGAAGCAGACCTAGCAATATCAGTCGTCGTACTCCATAAGTACATGCACCTACAGAGCAATAATACACCGATAAGTGTACCTCTCTCTGTGAGTACAGAGTACAGAGTACGAGTAGCAGCGAGAGCCCTCTCTCTCAGAGGCTAAAGCCCTCTCTCTTTCACTCTCAGAGCCCTCTGGCCCTCTCAGAGTCTCTCACAATTGCATCATCCATGTGCCGAAAACGCGCGACTGCCGACAAGCGATCTCGGGGATCCCTGTCCCCCAAGTCCCTCTCACTCCCACTCGCTCTCTCAGTGCTCACCCTCCTCCTCCCTGTCGTGCTAGTCGTCCCTGGGGCCCTTTTGACCCCCAAAAATATCAATTTCACGTTAATTACTCGTACGAGACGGAGCTAGCCAGCAGGCCCAATCCAATATACAGAGTACTTTACCGAGTCCTGAGTAGCGTTGGCTTAAACACCTTGTGGCTTTTTTTTTCTCTCTCACTCAGTCAGTCTCTTTTCAGTCGCCCAGTCTATGAGTACCCGTCTCCAGTCCCTTTTTTTCTCACTACTATTACTATTATTGAGATTCGGTACTACTGCTACTACTACTACTACGTATGAGAGTACTAGTAAGTGAGTAGTACTGAAATCAAGTACCCCATTTGTACATTCTTGCTCAACTTGGCTGGCCGCTCAACAACGTGGCCTCCGTTCCGAATCTCCGGCCGTCTCCTCCCACCCAAGATTCCCATCCCCCATGACGGAGTACCGGGGGGCGTGAGGATCAAAACAAATTCACTGGGAGCATTACGGAGTATTAGGGGAGTACGAGTACAACTACTCGTACATTGATTGAACTATTACGAGACTTTTGGCCTCTGTTTGGCTCTCTTTGGGTACGGTACGGTACGGTACGAGTTACGTTACTCTCTCTCTCTCCATTCTGCACGAGTAACTCACTCGGCACTCGTACCAAGTATCATTTCGCTGCGCCTCTCCCCTTGTCATTTTTCCCTCTGTCTATTTTCTGCGGTTCCCTCTCCGTCTACTACGGAGTACTATTCTGTGTCTGCCCCCCCTTGGCCTTCTTGGGGGCCCTTGAGAGGATCAACCCTCCCACTTCTACTTCTCATCCATTGCCTTGTTTACTTGCCGGGACCCTCAGACCCTCAATTCTTCTTTTTTTTTCCCCTCTTCCCCCAACCTACACGAAGCAATCACGACGAAAGGAAAGAAAGGCAGAGCAAAAAAAAGGTTGTCTAGAGGGTCTTGTTGTTTCCTCTTTTCTGCACCGGTTGATTCCGATACGTCATATCCAACAACACTCATACGCTCATACACCACACGCACGCGGCGCACACACCACCACTCACTCACTCAACGCTTCTCACTCTCACTCTCACTCTCACTCTCACCCACGCGCGCGCCCGCGCAGACGGACACACGCACACAACCGCACAGCTTACGCCCGGACCGGCCTCCGTCCAGTCAGACAGCCCTTATTATCCAAAAGGGCACCGAAAGCTTACGCCTTACCTCTCAAGCCTTACTACCTCTCACGCCTTGCCTTGCCTTGCCTTGGCCTTGGCCTTACCGGAGTAATACCCTGCTTGGCTCCTGGAATAATAACTTTCCCTTGGCAGCAGCACATACACTCACTGCACTGCATTTGATTGCACTGCGCATTGCACTGCACTGCACTGCACGCACCACCAAGCGCAAGTGTGTGCAGCAGCTTATTAGCAGACTTTACTTGACTACTCCGGCTTTTGTTGTCTCCGTCTCTTGTCCGTGTACCGCCCCGACGTCACCCACCAAAAAGGCCGTTTTTACTATTCTTGTCCCTCTTATTCCCGGGGCGAGGCCAGCAGGCTGCATAATATCCTCTATTTCTAGAACGGCCTCTTCACTGCATCGCTCCTTCTTTTTTTATTCTTCCCACCCCGTCTTTGTCATATGAAAAAAAAGAGGGGGGTGCGCGGGAACACCAACAACACCAAAGGAATTGAAGAAGAAGAAGAGAGACGCCCGGAATAAGAAGAGCTCTACACATATACACTCGGTGCAGCGCGCATTGCATCTCCATCCATCCGGGGATATTCCATTCCTTCATCATCCCTCCCAAATCCTTGGATGGATTTACATCGCCAGCCCCTTCACAGGCCGGGTCCTGGTCCCCTGCCAGCCGCCGCGCCGCCACCGTCTCACCACCATCACCACATCCACCCTCAGCAGCATGCGCATCATCACCACCCGCTGAGCTTGGCGGCCTACGGCATCGGCTCCAGCTCCAGCGGCGGCGGCGGCCCCGGCAGCGCAGGGGGCCCAGGACGGTCAACGACCCTCACGCCGTCGTCTGCCTCGTCGGGCCCTTCGTCCGTGCCGTCCTCTGTACCCTCGCCGCCGCCCCTGCCGCTGCCCTCGTCGAGCAGCTACCACCAGGGACCCGGTGTGGCCGTCCAGATCCAGCTTCAGCAGCAGCAGGTCCAGGCCCAGTCGCTGTCGCAGGCCCTGCCCCAGCCGCTCCCCCAGCCCATCCCGTCACCGCTCCAGCAGCAGCCCCAGACGTACAGCCACAGCCACAGCAACGACGAGCTCTCGCCCAGACTTGCCACCGCCGGTGGTCACAGCAGCAGCAACAGCAACACGCCTGTCGATGCTGACTCGCCGCCAAAGAAGAAGCAGAAGAGGAATAAACCGACATTGTCGTGTCAGGAATGTGTGGATAGGAAAACCAAGGTACGCTTTCTCACGCTCTGTCTCTCACTCACCCAACTCCCACTCATGTGCTAATACATCTGCTTCAGTGTGATCGAGGAAGGCCACATTGCCTCGCATGTAAGCAGCAACACAGTGCTCAAACCATACCCATACGTGCATGACTGACATATTGCAGGCATCAAGAGGCAAACTGAATGCAAATATGCCCGTGTCGCCAACCTCCTCGAGTATGTTCCGCCCTTTCACATGCCATAGGTCAGGTACCAGCAATATCGGCATCAAGCTGACCATATAATACAGGGAAACCTCCCGAACCGTCACCAACGGCCGACGCATGACCAAGCCGCCCAAGGCCAAGCCTGGCATGGGCGAGCACCCCACCGTGCCCAACATTGCCGACCGCGGCATGGACTCGGATCACCTTTCGCGCGGCGCCGTGGCCCTGTCGACCGGTCTGCTGTCCCATGTGCCCTACTGGGGCGCCAAGGCCAGCAACGTCTTCGGCATCGGCTCCGAGCACCCCTTTGCCAACTACTGGACCTGCGAGGGCGGCCTCCCCGAGGTGGCCTCCGTCCTGCCCGACAAGATGCAGGCCGATGCCCTCATCAGCCGCTACTTCGAGTGCGTCGACCCCGTGTACCCCATGGTGCACCGACAGACCTTTTATGCCGACTACGAGCAGTTTTGGCGCAAGGACTTCCGGCGAGGGGGAAACCACGAGGACGACCGCAGCAGTGCTGGCAAGGGCGCCAGCGACGAAGATATGGACGCCTCGTTTGTGGCCCTCATCTTCGTCATGCTCGCCCTAGGAACGCAGTTTGTCTCGTCGACGCCGCCCCGAGAGCGCAAGCAGACGGCCGAGTTCTACGCCAGCGCGAGTAACCAGGCCCTCCGTGTCTTCTCGTACCTCAGCAACACCTCCTTGCGGTCCATTCAGGCCATGGTCCTCATCACCTACTTTCTCATCAACGACAACCATGCCAGTGATGGCTGGGCGTTTGCCGGTGTGCTCATCAGGCAAGCCTATGCCATGGGGTTGCACCGGGATCCGAATATTGGTAGGTTTCTTGTCCTTAAACTCTCTGTTCTTTGATATTCCTTTACGTCTCTCGTATGTGTGTGTTCTAACATGTAGCATAGTCACCCCCACTCTCAATCCCTTTGAGAAGCAGCAGCGCCGCAAAGTCTGGCAGGCTGTCCTTCTCCAGGACACCTTCCTGACGGTACTCCTTTCGCTCCCCCCCTCAGCCACCCACACCGACGTCAACGTCGAGGACCTGCTCGACGACGGCAGCTCCATCGCCTCCTCGGACCCCACCGACACGGCCTACATCCGCGCCTCGTGGACCCTGGCCAACCTGGTCCAGGAGACGGTGTGCTCCCCGCGCTCGCTCGACCTGCCCATCTGCACCACGGCCCGGCACAAGTCCAAGCTCGTCGCCGACTTCCGTGCGGTCTACCGCTCCTTCCCCGACGTCTTCCGCTCCTGGGACGCCGAGTCGCTGACCGCCGTCGCCGCCACCAACAAGCGCGTCGTCCGCCAGACCCTCTTTCTCACCAGCAACTACTTCCACAACCTCATGCTCGTCCACGCCTCCGAGAGCCCCGACGTCCCCGCCAACGCGAGGGCCACACTCGAGGCCGCCCACGACGCCATCACCAGCTTCTTCCTGCTCTTCAGCCTGCTCGAGTTCGAGGCAAGGGTGTGGTGGGTGTTTAACCACCGGGCGTTCCTCGAGGCCCTCTGCATTGGCAATGTCCTGCGTGAGGAGGCTGCTCGCCATGGGAACCCTGATAACCTCCTCGGACGGGATCCGTTGTTTGTCAGGGCCAGGGCGGATATTGGTACGTACACCTTCTCTAACCCACGCCACATCTCCATGTTTTGATCCTCTTGAATGCATATGCTAACTTCTACCAGCTCGCATGATGCAGATTATGCAAGCCGTCGGCGACGATTCCGAGGCTGCTCAGACAAGAGTCCAAGTACTAAGCGAGTTCCTTGCTTGATTCTTGATTCTTGACTCTTGACTCTTGACTCTCTTTTCCTTCATCCTCGTCCTATTCGACTTCTTCTCCTCTTCTTCTTCTTCTTCCTTCGCTCTCGACTTTTTCAACGTCTTCCTTCCAAAGCACACCTCTTCTTGACTATTTTCTGTTCGCCTACAACCTTCGTTTTCTCTTCCTCTTCCTCTTCACTTCTCTTATATCTTTTACCTTCTTCTTTCATGAATGAATGGCACATGTAGGATAAGTCTCATCTATTTCTTGTCTGTTTCTTGTCTTCTGGTCTGTTTTTCTTGGGCACGCGGGGAAAAAAAGAACATTACTGTCGCTTCTGTATCGATACCTTTTATGTTTTTTCTGTCTTTTGGTCATTCGCTTCCTGGGATTGCATATTTCTTCTTCTGGTTTCCCGGTTCCTGTTCTTGTTCTCTGTCAATTTGATTGATTGATTGAATTGTATCACCATCATCACACTTGTACGCATCTTTGGGTTTTCTAGTTGACTTTTCAACGTCGTTTAGCGGTTGCAAGTATATACCAGTATCATGCAACGGGTACGGATGGGATGGACAAGACGCCTTTGGGCATTGGCATTGGCAGTGGCTACAGGCCTGAATATATTCATTCTGCTTCTGCTATCTGGACATTTTCTTTTTTGAAGTTGTGCATGTATTACACGCGAGCGTAGCGAGGAGAGCCCCCGATAGGGCCGCCGGGGGCATAGTACCTGTAAGTCAGCATGCATGAAAGCAGGCATACGACATAAGCTTATTCCCGACCAATCCATAGTACGAATAGAACAGTTGATTCTGAACGATGAGCAGTCCACTGTACTGGGCACCAACATGTAGCCATGTAATTACTATGATATCTTCATCAGAGTCCAGGGCTCCTTCCTTGGTATTTTCGGTGCCTTCCCAATGCAGACATTCGCCACATGAATTGTCGTGCCTGTAATTGACGGCAGGTGCATTCAGGCTGCAGGGGCAGGCAGGCACCACACGCCAGCACTTCCCCTCTTTTGGCTCTCAGCCCTACACCGGACGGGCGTGGCAGAGACAAGCACTCTGTCAACCTGTGCCCTTGCATATACCTGCACCTTGCCACTTGGTTGAATCATGTCGATACACCTGCGTCCATCTGCGTCTCTGAGTAAAGTACTCCGTACTACTACGAAGAACTACGGAATGCGGTGGATTATAGCATGAGCCTCTGGTCTGGCCTTGTCCTCTGTTGGTTCTTATCGTGCCGCGTTGAAATTAACACACCCTTGGCCTAACAACCAACAGCCTGCCAAGACCGAGAGCGTGCCCAGCATCCTGGTTCCAGTCGTCTGCCTTCACTCATCTACGACGGGTTCCCCCTCTCTCTTCTCTCACCGCACTCATGAATTCTCCAACTCGAGAGTACATATACTCGGGCCTCGCCTTCGAGTCGTTTGCACATGCCGACAGATGAGACCGTTAGGCCCAGTCAACCATACGCGAGCAATTGACTGTCATCGACCCTGACCCTTGCTGAATGCGACCACGACAACGCTTACCCTCCGAGCAAGATGCACGGCCTCGTCCAGGCTGTTGCCCTGGCGGCTACCCTTTTCCCGCTACCGATCGTTGCACCCGCCGTGCCCGTTAAAATGAACCGAATCCAGCCGGGCCAGAAGGTCGACGGACACCTCGAGGATCTGTCGGCCAGGTTCACGCTCCACGCCGAGCTGGAGCCCGACGTTCCCATCCAAGTGGTGAGTTTGATATTCCCCGCCCCCTTCTCTACTTTCACCGGAGTATCTCGAGACTCGCCGCAAGTGCCGCAAGTGGCTGACCAGTCCAGCCTCTGCGCATCGACGTCGCCGGGTCCCCGGCCCTCTGCGACAGATCGGCCGTCACCGTCCAGGGCAACCCCCTTTCCGTCAAGCGCTACCGGAGCGGTATCTATAAAGGCATGGGAACGCTGGACGTCGGATATGACGGGGTCACCGTGGACGCCCGTTGGGCTCTCGGCTGTGAATTTGGCGACCGCGGCTGGATGCAGGTTATCACCCTCGTCATCGAGGCCGTCGACGGGACTGCCATCCCACCGACCATTTTTCTAGCTGCCCCGAGGGGGCTGGACCCCAGAAAGGTTGCCTGCCTCTTTTCCCGCGTGCACAAGTTGATAGTCGAGGAGGTGGACCCGAAGGCTAGGAAAGGCGGCATTGCGTGGTTCCAGAGCGAGCCCTCCACTGCTGCCGGCCAGGGGGAGGTGGGGGGTCAGGAAGACGACGACGACGTGCGCCAATCGTCTTATTATATTGCGCAAACGGTGCCGTCAGAGGGTGACGAGGAGATGAAGCCGCTTGCTACTACCGACCATGACCACGCTGTGGCGGCTGTGGCGGCTGTAGCTGCAGGGCAGTGGTGAATATTGACGTTAATACACCTCGAATCTGTTGAACATGGTTCCAAACAGTGAGTCGTTCATGAATACAGTCCTTTTCCGGAGTCCTTTGCAGAAGTCCTTTACAGAAGTCCTCTGCAGAAGTTGTCTGTCGTGGTGTACGATGATGTCCGTATGTGGTTCTGATGTGCGTATATCGGTGATAGATGCTAGGCAGCCGTCGACACATACTCAGCATACGCATCGCATAGTCGGCGGTGCAGAATCATGATAAGAACCATGCAGGCCGTCAACTGAGATGCTGCTCGTACTCCGTACATGTACGAATAATAGTCTCGTGCAGCCTGCGACAATCACCTCAATACAGACGGAGCACTCGGTATGACGGATATATGCATGTAGGTTTCTTGTTTCCTTCAATGGAGGGCCCTTTTACGCTTTTACGCCCTTTAGCTCTCTGCAGTCAGACGGATAGTGCACCCGATTGTGTCTGCCTAGCTTCCGCCTTATTCCTTGGCTCTCATTGGTCCTCGTCGGTTAGGACTTCCTGGACAGGCATAGACGCGCGCCGGCACAGCCTCCCCTCCGCCCCTCATGGCATCCGCAGCCCTATCGTATCGCTATGGGCCATGTCAGCACAGCAATCGTGAACAGATGGTTCGATGGTTCGATGTGTCGTCTTTGTCCTCTCAATCGCATCTCATCTACACATCTGTGTTTCCATCAATCATCACTACCTCCAAGAGTACGAATATCCAGTCATCCTACAGCATAATCAATCACTACACTACTACTAGCGAATGCTGGTGCCGGTACGGAGTACTTGTGAAATCACGCCTGCAATCGAGCTCCGCTCAGCTGTGCTGATCCCGGTCCCAGTCTCTAGTCCATCAAGCTGTTGGGACCCCGATTGAAATTACGAGAGCCAACCTGCTGCCACTGCCAACCAACAGCGCCGAGAAAACAAGGCCTCTCAAGTTTCATAGTCCTCTTCTGCGAGGTGTTTTTTTCTGCCCCTCTCTCTCTCTCTCTCTCTTTCTTTCCTTGACCTTGGGGCGGAGGACTGGAGCCTTGTCTTCTCAATTACAAGTTCACAGGCCGGATCTCTTCTCTCTTGGAGAAACAGGTTGAACTGAGCGTGGGTTGATTGACCCGGGGTATTTATACTACAAATCTGCGACAGCAGTGGAAGCCTGGACCTGGACCGGACCAGATCGGACCCCGCCACCGTTCAACGCCAACGCGTCACACACCACACCGCGCAATACATCATGCGCGGCCTCGCCCAGGCTGCCGTCGTCGCCGCGGCGGCTGCCTTGCTCTCGGCCCCGGTTGCCGCCACGTACCCCGTCGGGTCGACGCCGTGGGATGACGGCCAGATCTACGAGGCTCAGCAGGCCAACTTGCCCATGTACCCGACGCTGATACCCGCCGTGGACAAGTTTGTGGTACGTTGATTCAGATTCGGATACAGATGGTACATACTGCATGTACAGAGGATCAGTACAGAGTCGTAGTATGGACATGGACATGGACTGATCACGGCACGCAGAACATACGCATCGACATTGCCGAGTCGACTCAGCCCTGCGACCAGAATGCCTTCTCCATCCGAGGCCAGCCCCTAACACTCGACGCCCCCGAGAGGGCCCTCCGCAGTACCGGTAGCGGCACCCTCTTCGTGGGAGACGACGGGGCCACTGAGGTGGAGGCCCGCTGGGACGTGAGCTGCTACAAGGGCCCCAAGGCCTGGTACCCCAAGGAATGGTACCCGGTCCTGACCTTTGCGGTCGACCGGGTCAATGGCGTCGAGACTGATACCACCGTCTATATCGCCACGCCGCCCGAGCTCGAGCCCACCGTAGGCATGAGGTTCATGACACAAGGGGCTGCGGCGTACCGAAGGCCAGGTCACCCCGTCAAGGGCGGCGTGCGGGCGCGGTTTGTGCCGACGCGCAAGCTCGACGGGCCCAAGCCCAAGACGTTCAAGGACACCATCCATAAGGAGATACCCAAGGATCTGTACAAGGAGGTCGACGAGACCCTCTACGAGACCCAGCCGGCCGAGAACGACGCCGACGCCAAGATGAAGCCTATGGCCGGCACTGACACGGAGGAGACTAACACGCAAAAAACCGCGACGTCTGATGAAGCGGCGGCTGAAACGCCGACCTCGACCACGGTCCGCTTTACCGTCGGAGGTGTAAGTTGGCAGGGAGAGGAAAGAAACAAGATGTGAAGAGAGAGAACTAGGAAGATGACTATGATGAGCTGACATGTACCGGCAACAGCCTCCCCAGGGCAACAACGACCTAATCACCACCCTCTCCATCGCGGGTATCCTCTTCATCGCCTTCTCCATCGTTGGCGTCGCCCTCTTCAGCCAGGCCCAGACTACGACGCACGTCTACCGCGAGACGCCCGCGGAGCGTATTGCACGCAGCAACGCCGAGGGACGCACTGCGGGCCGACCTATGCTGACCCGCATGTTTGGCGGTGCTTCTTCTCGCCAGCCCCGCGATGCTTCTCCTGGCCCCGACTACGAAGCTCTTGCAGACGAGACGTCGACCGACGAGTACATTGATGAGAAGTCTGGCCTGTACGTCAACGAGAAGAAGCTTGAGAACGATAGCGAAAAGGAACACGAGGAGCCCGAGGAGCCCGAGACGACCATGGAGCAGGATCTCGCCGGGTTCAGAGAGGTGGCGAGCATGGTCAGCGACATGGTGACGGAGCATGAGCGGAGTACTTCTCGTGATTAGCTGCGCCGTTGCGTGTGTCATTTTGGACAAGAGTCGTACTGGGCGAGTCGTTGAATGCGTAATAATGACGGGTGGGTTCCAGGTTCCAGTGCCGTAATGATGCTGATGGGCAGCTGAACCTGGGCATACTATTACATTTAGCACTGAGCTACTGCTATTGACATTTCTGTTTTTCTCTTTCTATGCATTCATTTTCCTTTCATCCTACATTACATGACCAGACGAGGATTCTTGATATAAAGCCATTCATTCATTCATTCATTCATTTGACAGTCTATATTTGTTTCATTTTTTCTATGCAGATATCATACGTTCAAGAGCCGTAGACTTCCCCTTAGCCAAAGATGAAGCGCGCGTAATTCTCCCGTATGGTGACGACCCCCTCCTCGAGCGTCCAGCCCTTGGTCTCGCATACGAAGCGGTACATGTCCTCGAGGGCGGCGTCCATGTCGTCGCCCGCAATGTGCAGGTCGCTCTCGACGAGGATCTGCCGGTCTGGCACGGCCCTGACGACGTCGCCCAGGCGCGACCTGGTGCCCTCGGTGCCCATGTTGACGGCGGAGCTGAAGGAGAAGAAGATGTCGGCGGGAATGGCGGGGTGGAGCCACTGCTTGAGGACCTCGATGCTGCCGCTGAAGGAGTGGAGGCATATACGCGGGGGGAAGGGCTTGCCCCCGACATTCTCCCTCCTCTTCTTCTTTTCCTTTTCCTTTCTCTCCTTCTCCTTCTTCTCCTTTGTACTTGTGCTCTGGAAGAAATATGTGTGGTCTTCATCCGAGTCAGTCTCGTCTTCAAAGTCGTCCTCTGCCCCCGGGGCAGCCATCCTCTTCTGCCGCCGCGAGACCACCTCCTTCTCGTGGCCCTTCCAGCACGCGCTGATGGTGTCGTGCAGCACCCCGTGGACCTGCACCCCGTGGACGCTCACAGGACGGCCCACGTCGCCTGCTAGTCGGAGCTGCGCTGCCAGGACGACCTGCTGGTGCTGCGGGCGCACGCGGTAAGGGCTCAGACGGCGGCCCTCGCGGCCCCCGGGGGTGAGGGAGGTGTCGTCGCCGTGCGGGGAGGAGGAAGCATCAGCAGAGGCATCAGCAGAGGCAGAGGTGTGTTCGTCTGCTGCACCGGGCTGGCAGGGCAGTCGAAACGCCTTGTCGAGACCTGCCTCGCCGACGAGAGCATAGGGATACTTGGCTAGCAGCTCGCGCGTCGAGGATATGATGCTCGACAGGGGTGTGGGCACGGGCAACGAGGCGAGGAAGTCGGGGTCCGATGGGGCGGGGGTCAGAACAGCAGCGTAGTGAGCCCTCTTGGCCTCGGCCTCAGCCTTGGCCTCAGCCTCATCATCTTGTCCGTTGGCAGGGGCAGGAGCATATGTCGGGTTCGGTGCCTGGTCGTCGTACAGCTGGTGCGAGAACCACGGATGCCATCCAAACGAGGGGACGACTGTGCACGAGACCTTGTGTCCATCTCTGTTTGCGTCTCCGTCTCCGGGCTGAGGATCAGAGAGAGCCGACTCCGACTTGAGGCCCAGGTCCGAGGCCACACGGGCGACCAGGTGCTGATCCTGCGAGCGGGTGGCCATGATGGTCAGGGCGCGGGTGCGCATACCCGATATGGAGGACACCCTCCCCATGGTGTCGGTGGGGTGGCAGTGGGCGTCGACGGCGCCGAGGTGCCACGGGAAGGGTGGGCCGTCGTCACCACCATCGTCATGGCCTTGGCGACCTATGCGAGGCGCGTCGTGGTGGTGGTGGTGTTCCTGGTCTTGACACATTTCGTCGTCGTCGTCGCCTCGGCTTGGATTACCTGTCACAATGTACTCCGTGGTAGCATCGTATGCGATGAAAAATAAAAGTAAAAGGGAGGGGAAATGGATGCGTTGGTGTGTATGGAGTATGTATGCACGGAATACGGACTATGCAGTGAGCGTGGGGCGATGGCCATGGCCAATGATGTCAGTCGTGATGGAGGACCCAGGAGGAGGCAAGGAGGGTGTTTTGGGTGTTTTGGGTGTGGAGAAGAACCCCGGATTTTCAGGATTTTCAGTTGCAGCTCATAACATGGTTTCGCCGTTCGGTATTACTAGTATTACTAGTACTGCTTGCTACTTGCTATTAACAGAGTAGAAGACGATCTCATGCATACTGCACTGTTCCTGCAAATTGAGTGGCTATATGTATAAACATGATGAGTGGCTGGCTGTAGTATGTGCAGGATGAAACGAGGCGTTGGCGTTGCCTCGCAGATGGCATGTGATTATACCAAGAGTTAGCATTACTTAGTATAGGAAGAGTTAGTACCCAACTACTACTAAATAGTAACACTAAGTAAGAGTTAGTACTTACAACGGCTTCCAAGACCTGGAAGCTGCCTTCCTTCCGTCCCGAGCTTCCCCACCCGACCACACCATCACCATCAATTACCAACCGTTGGCATTGTCTTTTTTGCCCCCCTCCATCCCTCCATCCCTCCCTTCCGCCCGCTCTCTGTTATTTCTTTATCCCGCTAGCACAGTTATTCAATTGCGAGCGTCTTTCGTTTTCGTCATTTCCAATTCCACCTCTCTCTCTGAGCTCAACCCAGCCATCCTCGACCAGCCATGGGCATCCGTCATGGAACCTGCTACCTATCATAGTACATGTATCTGACCAGCCGCCCTGTGACTACATATATCCAAACGATATCCAAACGAAGCAGCTATCTCATCTCGTATATCCGTGGATTACCTACTGGCAGATGCCATGGGCGTCTTCAGTCCCGCCCGCGCCCTCGTGGTCCCAGCCTTCTTCTTCGTCACCGTCCCGCTCGCCGTCCTAGCCGGCATCACCACCACCATTGCCTTTTCCGTGCTCCTCATGCGCGTCTTCACCGTCTACCTTGACATCCTCGCATCCCTCGCGCCCCGATGGCCCTTCTTCACCACCCGCTCTGGGCTGCAGGTATACCCCGCCAGCAGCAGCGGCAGCCGCAACAGCAGCCACTCGGCCACGCCATCGACATCAACCACCCATCTCCATATGCACCACCGGCGCCAACCTAGCAGTCAGAGCCAGAGCCAGATCCAGATCCACGGCCAGACACAAGGTCAGGGTCAAGTCCAGGGACAAGGGCAGATCGGACATGGTCGCCGCCGCCGCCGCAGCTCCACAGCCAGCTCATCATCACTATCCCTTGTCGGCGAACGCGGGCTTGGCCTGTTCCCCGGCGTGGGACCCGAGCGTGACTTTGAGGGCATAGGCGGATGGAGAGTCGGCGACGACGATGAGGTGTGGACCACGGTGACGAATCCGCCCCCCAACACCTCGTCGGCGTACTTTGGACACCACCACAACAGGTCGCTCTCCAATGGGCCGACCACCCCGGGTGAGGGCGGCTATCTCATGATGAAGGGACGGACGGGGAGTCCCAGGACGGCTACCGCCACGACGGCGACGACGACAACCGTCACCAGCCATGGGTTCGGCTACGGCAGCGCCAATGGGTATCCTATCCCGCCGCCGTCGCAGCAGACATCGCCAAATAGCTCCAGGGCGCGCACGCCGTCGGGCCCGCGCATCAAGTTTGGACCGGGGGGTCAGCCTGATGGGTATTTTGCGCTCAGCAGGAATACATCGCCCCAGGCGACCAAGAGGCATTAGGGGTCTTTGTGTTTCTATAATAGCTGCCCTCTCTCTTTTTGTACGGCGGTACGAGTTTTGACGATGAATATGACTGTCACGGTTGATGTAGCCATCTTTGGACACGTACGCAAGCACGGGTGTCATGAGTCACGACTGTGAGGAGCAGTAGTAGTATGAAGCAGGTTGATATTCATGTATTCATTTCAAATCCAAATCATGCCGCCGTGGTATCATTCGTATCCTTCTTAACGCCGAAAACAGAAAAAACAAACTGACTGGCGGAGCCAGCCTAGAGTGTGGACCAAAAGTGGTTGGCGTAAAAGTACCGCGAAAACTTCTTATCCAAGTTGACGACGTGGACATCCCCCCTGCGGTCGTTCCGGACCACAGCACGCGAGTAGTCGCCGTCGCGCTCGTCGCGCTCAATGTCGATGCCGAGGCTGCGATACACCTTCAGGCGGAGGAGCACCTCGTCGTCGACGGGGTCCTTTCCCCTGTGGGACGGCAGACCGGATGCCGCGTCGTCGCCGCCCTCGACGCCCTGCAGCTCGAGCTCCTGCAGGCGCGCGGACAGGTCGGCGGCCTGCTGGGCCAGCCGCTCGGTCTCGGCCTCGGCGTCGTTGGCGGCCTTGGCGGTGCGGAACTTGTGCGTGTCGAGCGTGGCGATGCGCGACGCGTGGTCCGTCGACGAGTGCTGGGCCACCAGGTCGTCGTGCTGGGACGACAGCGTGTTGAGCTGTCGCGAGAGGCGCTTGAGCGACGTCTCGGCCTCGCGCAGCCGCAGCTCCCGCGCCTGCTGGAGCGTCGACAGAGACTCGTTGACGCGCGACACGGCCAGCTTGTCTGGCTCGATGTTGAAGTTGCGCACCGTGTGGTGGATGAGCTGGAAGGGCGGCCGTGTTAGCATCGATATAAACGACTGACAGGGGCAATTGGCGTTGCAAGGGAACGTACAGTGGCGGGCTCTTCAGACAGCAACATGGTGGGCGTCTTTTTTTTCTTCTTGTCTGTCGTTGAAATTCTCTGTTTGGATACACTCGTTGATATTCGTATTGAAGACTGACGTGCAGCACAGTAGATTGATTGCCGTGATGATGGTCGTGATGATTGTCGTGATGATCGTCGTAAATGTTGGTGTTGACCTTGGCTGCAGTCAATACGCGTCGCCCTGGCAATCCCACTTCCGACATTCTCCCGTCCCCCCCGCACCGCCACACCTTCCATCTTCCACCAGCCCCTTTGACCCTCTCGTCGCCACTTCCAGCACCCACGCGACACTTCCAGCTGCGCCACACCGACCGCCACACATGACGGAGGACGAATGACGCCCGAAGTACTGACTGTCCCGAGCCGACTTCTTGTCCTTGCCGACACACACACACAAGACTCCAAGAGAACCCACCACCTCGACCTGTACAACATATCCTCCCGACTCTCCTCCGGCCGCCACTTCACAACCTCCACGTTACCACCGACCACCACACATATCCTCTTACCACCACCAGCTCGCCCATCATGGTGACCGAACTACCCTGTGAGCCTGAGTCCCTTCCACCCCCCCCCCTGTCGTCCTCCGTACAGCCGGCTATGATGCTAACTCGTGATATTCCCTCCCACCAGACGCCCTCGATGCCGAGACGTACGTGCCTGACTGCCCCGCGACCACCCTCCGTCCACGAACACAAACATACCATGACACACGCATGTACTAACACCCTGCAGTCCCCTCTCCCCATCCGAGCTCAACGTCCTACGCGCCCAATATGAAAAGGAAGGCGACATGGCCGGCGTCCAGACCCGCTTCAACTACGCTTGGGTACGTACGCCCCTCTCCCCTCTGTCTCCGGCGGCCCTGCCGGGAAGCACTCCTCGCTGGCGCTCGCATACATTCCATGGTGTACTTGGGCCTCCGGCGGCCCTGCCGGGGGCCCTCCTCGCTTCGCTCGCTCGTATCGCACTTGCAGGAGCAATGATGCTAACAATCCCACAGGGCCTCGTCAAGTCCAACCACCGCAACGACCAGCAGCAGGGCGTCCGCCTCCTCTCGGAAATCTTCCGCGTCAGCCCCGAGCGCCGCCGCGAGTGCCTCTACTACCTCGCCCTCGGCAACTACAAGCTCGGCAGCTTCGCCGAGGCCCGCCGCTACAACGACCTGCTCCTCGAGCGCGAGCCCGCCAACCTCCAGGCCAGCAACCTGCGCACCCTCATCGACGACAAGGTCGCCCGCGAGGGCCTCATGGGCGTCGCCATCATCAGCGGCATCGCCGCCGCAGCCGGTGTCGCCGGCGCCTTCCTCATGCGCAACTCCCGGAGGAGGTAATCTTCCCAACAGAGGACTCTCTTTCCTTCTCTCTCGCCCAAACACCTCTCTCCCTCTCTCCGCACACATCATTCTGGCATACTAGCGTTTTGCCATGGAAAAAAAACGACACACTACTTGTTTATAAATACCGCCCGCGTGGGCAGATGACCGAGTGTACTATAATATAATGACTTTTGGAACTCTTACACCCGCAATGTGCCTCCGGCGGTCCTGCCGGGGGCCCCTCTCGCTTCGCTCGCTTGTCCTTGCACATGTCCATGCCCGTACCCGTAGATATAGGCCCAGGCAGTGCCATACAGATGTCTATAGATATCAAAGCATACTACTCCCATGGCCATGATTTCGATTACCGAGATACACATAATATCACCAACACTGCACTGCGTCCAGGGCTCGCTTGCTCGTACGACACACTTCCCTACGCTGTCTGATGAACACTCGACTTAAGTACATATACGTACCGCCCCACGCGCGAGCGAAGCGAGAACCGTCCCCGGCAGGGCCGCCGGAGGCATAATCTACGAGTAATGCAAAGTACTAGCAATGGCATGGCACGGTGAGACCCGAGGCAAGGAAAAACAGACTGTGAATCAAGCTAGCTAGGAGATACACGCACGCGCATAAACGCGGGGTCGAGACATCCAAAGCAGCCCTCGTCCCAGCCAAACGACACGACGACAGCTTTAAAAAGTACATATCAATATCAGTTTTGGGTTCGCAACCGCAGCAGAAGCGTCCATCCCGTCCCCCTTCCTCCCCGTCCGCAAGCACCAACGGCAAAAAAAGAAAATAAACGAGTCAAGAGTCAAGAGTCAAATAGAAACGCGCATTTCGCCCGCACACCCCCGTCTCTCCTCACTTCGTCTCCAAGGCTAAGAGGGAATCCGTTTCCAGCAAGGCAGGAGAAGAAAGACAATAAAAGACCAAGGTGCCATGCTCCTTGACGTACTAAGATTAAGAAGAAGAAGAGAGAGGGATGGAGAAAGGAGATATAGAGGGAGAGAGTTGGAGAGAGGAGACAGGAAACAAGAGACGATAACAAAAAAGGAAACCAGGTATTTGTGTGTGTTTAACACGTGTCGGCGACGAATAAACCCCGCGCCAAAGGAACAACTGACAAGCTTTCCGAAAGTACCCAACCAGAACCATATCCTCCCATCTCAGGGTGGCCCTCGGGTCGTTGACGCGCGCGAGAGCAGGGACCAGAGACCAGAGGCCAGAGGCCGGGCCTGCGTACCCGGGGAATTAGAGACCGAGGGGGTGTCGTCGTTGTGGTGCGAAAAGCGCAAAATAAGAAACAAGAAATAAAACAGCCAAGGAGAGAAGCGTCGAGCTGGTATTGTATGGGCATCATGGCAAGGGAAACTCGGACATTCATCGTGGAATGAAGGCAAAGCACAAGAAGCACGGTGGTTACCGTGGCCGTGGCCGTGGCAACCGCCGCCTGGCACTCACGCGAGGGCGAGTGGCTTATCGGAGGGAGAAACCCTTGCGCTTGCCCTCCTTCTCGAGCGGCCTTCCGCTCTCGATGCGCTGCTTCTTGTCCTCGAGCTCGAGGCGCTGGCGCTCGAGCTGCTCCTTCATCTCGCGGTGGCGAGCGTAGAGCTCCTCCTCGGACTGCTTGAGCTTGCTCTCCTTCTCGGCCACCTTTTGCTGGAAGACCATCTTCATCTCGGCCTCCATCTTGGCGAGCTTCTGCTCGTGCAGGGCACGCTCCTCCTCCTGCTTGACAGCAGGGTTGACCTCCTTGAAGACACTGGGGTCCTGCGACACGCCCATGGCGATGAGCTTGTCGGTACGGTAGTTCTCGTACAGCAGGTTGTTGGTGTGCTCCTTGAGCTCCTCCATGTGGGTGCGGATGAGCATCTGGCGGAGCTTGACGAAGTCGCAGTGCTCCTCGTTGTCCACCTCGATGATACCCCAGGGGTACTCACGACCACGGACCTGGCGACCGTCGGGCGTCTTAAGCTCGTTGGTAGCACCGACAACGGCGAAGGGGACCTTGGACATAATCTCGTTGTTCTCGGCAATAGTCTCCTCGTCGTCGAGCTCGTACCTGGGGCCCTCGAAGATGTGGATGCCGTGGTACTTGATGTCGGACAGGATCTAGCAAGGTGTTAGTTTCATGGCTTTACTCTTCGCCTCGCTCGCACTCTTCGTTGACAGAATGCAAATACGAGATGGAGGATGGAATGGTGTACGTACCCTCGACTTGAAGCTGGAAATCTCCTCATCGGTAAGAGTGTCCGACTTGGCAATGACGGGAATCAGGTTGACCTTGGTGTGGAGGCGGCGCATGACCTCAATGTCGAGGGGCTTCAGGGAGTGGCCGGTGGGCTGGATGAAGAAGACGCAAGCGTGGATGCGGTTGTCGACAATGTTCATGCGGTTGACCTTGTTCTCGGCGTCGAGGTAGGCGTCGAAGCGCTGCTCAATGTTGTCGACAATGGGGCGCCACGACTCGTCGTTGTTAACGAAGTCGCCGAAGCCGGGGGTGTCGACGACGGTGAGGCGGAGGCGGACGCCGGCCTCCTCAATGTCGGCGCTGATGGACTGGATGGTGACGGTCTTGGGGATGATGTCGAGGCTGGGGCCCTTGCGCTCCTTGGGGGGGTAGAGCGAAGTGTTGAAGAGGGTGTTGACGAGGGTCGACTTGCCCAGGCCGGACTCACCGACAACCATGACGTTGAAGTTGAAGCCCTTGCGGACACTCTTGCGGTGCCACTGGTTGGGGAGGTTGGCAAAGCCAACGTAGCCCGTCAGCTTCCTGCGGACAATGTTCTGGTTCTCCTGGGCAGTGGGAGCCTGGGGGGTCAGGGTGGAGAGGTCAGTGGCGGGGACGCCCTGGACAGACTCCATGATGTCGCCCTGGTTTCCCGGGGACGCGGGGGCCACAGCGGGCGCAATATCGGCGGAAGCTATTGGAAAAGAAGGTTAGCCAAGTCGGCCACGTGAGAACGAGAAACGTTGAAATATATTTGTGGAAGTTAGTGCAGCAGAAGCGTTGGGGTGTCCCTGACGAGATTCACGCATAGGGTCCGGCTCTCTGGGGTCCGGCTCTCTGGGGTCCGGCTCTCTCTTGGCGGGGTGCCTGGGACTGTCTCTGGGCTCGGTCGGGGTCTTGGACTGATTCTTCTCGTCGGGCTCGTCTGCCTCTTGGTTTGCCTGCGATTCCTCTGGGGATTGGCCGGGATTCATGCTGCCAACGGCAGGTGGCGTTTGTGGCCGTGGCTTCTCTGGGTTTCCATAAGGGGGTGGCAGAGGCAAATCCATGGGATCCGGGGGGCTGATGCTAGGACGTGGAAAGGTGTGATCGGACTGCTCAGACTCGCTGGCGCTGTGGTCGTCGTCGACGCTGTCGTTGGCACCGTCATGGCTGTGTGCAGCAGCTCCGAGCGAGGCCATCAAAATGGCGTGTCTCTGACGTCGGTCGAGGAGAGCGGCCCGTCTTCTGACGAGATCCACAGAATCCATGACGGGCACGCGACGATGGAGACAGGAGAGGTGCGGGGTGCGGGAGCGCTAAGGAGCAACGTGGAAATTGGGCCAAGGCGTTGAGAAAAAGGCAGAAGAGGCAGACGAGGTGTCGAGAGCAAGATGTACTGCGGCGATTGCGACGATGGATTGCACTACACGGCACGTCGAGGGACAATGGACGGGCGAGGTGTCGAGAGAACGGGGATGAAGCCAGAGAGAGCTTGGACTCGAGAGGAAGCACCCGCAAGGGCGCGCTGCAGGAAGGGGCAACAGAAGGAGAGTGGTTCTTACCCATTTCGAAGTAACGAGCGGTCGGTCGGTCTGGGAAGGAAGAAGAATGGGAAGGTGCGAGGCTTCTGGTGGCGATGATGGACGGGTTAGCCAAAAACGGTTGTCGACGATGTGGTCTCGGGAGGGCAAGGGGTAAAGGGGCAGCGGTAGCAGCAGCGCAACTGGACAGCTAGCTTGACGAGATGCGACCTGATTCGGGGATCTCGCAGCAGAAGACGTCGGAGCAATCAGGTCGTCGTCGCTCGCAGAAGCATTGCACAGCCGGATGAGACAGGAAAAGATGGGGGAGAGAGAGGCAAAGCGCGGTGGTGGTGGTGGTGGTGGTGTGTCCACGTACCTAGGGAGGGACACGGACGCGTGTTGTAGCGATTAGCGTCTCCCGAAAGAAGGATGGCAGTAAAGCAGAGTCGACCAGGAAGAAGAAGAAGAGTCGACGATATGGACCGGCAAGGACGATGCGCAGTCTATTACCGACGATGGGGAGTTGGAAGAGGAGGGAAGGGAGGGGGGGCTTGATTAAAAAAAAAAGGGACGGGCTAGAAAGGAAGAAGGTGGAAAGCGAGGTCGGGAGCGAGAGACCAAGAGTTAGGGGCAGGGCAGAGGAGAGGAGGAGCAGAGGAGCGGCAGACGGGGACTGGACCTAGAGACAGGGGACAGCTCAGCACTGGGCGAGCTAGGTACAGCGCGTTTAGGGGGGTGGACTAAGGTAGGTCCTATTACTGCCAAGGTACGTCCATATTACACTACTGTAGCACCAGGCTGTCCTCATTCCAGTACTCGTACGGGGGGGCAGTGGCCATGTGCAGTGCAGTGACTGCAGTGACCATGCCAGTACGTACTAATAGCCTGATACTACGAGTACGAGTACCTGTACTGTCCTCGGTGTCCTGTATGCTGTCCTCTCTGCCATGGCGACCGTTGGGACCTTGAGAGTTGCTTGGCTTGGTGATATGCCCAATGCCCCCAAGTCACGCGTGCCGGCGCCCGTAGTGGACCTCTGCCGTGGTTGCTCCTTCCATCTTGCCCGTTGCTCGCCACAGCCCTGAAATGACCTAAAGAGATTCAGGTACAGCGCTGCCAGGCTCTGAAATGAAGTGTTAGCGCAATGGCTCTTGTTGCTCTAGTCATCACTAGCAGCACTGAGGCGGTCCAACTGGAGTAATAAGAGGCGGGAACATTGGAAGGACAATGCCTGGTCCATCTCCCCATCTCCATAGAAGCTTCGTACATCGTACATGCATCTTGGGCTCCAGTTCTACAAAGCACTTGCAATGTACACACTCGTATGTACTTTGTACTCTCCTTTCCCCCCTAATCGTACGTCTTGATGCCCCTATGCAGCCAAGCAGCATGACCTCCATGCCCCAAAGCCCTGGAACACACACACAGACAGACAGACAGACAGACAGACAGCCACCAAGGAAGGGAAAGGAAAGGGAAAAAAAAGTAAAAGGGGCTCCAATCGCACTATTCCCCTCTAGGACTAGCCCACAAGCTGTCCTCTGGGGGAGCCGAGTTATTAACAGCAGGGAAGATGCATCCGCGTCGCTGATTGGCCGTTGGGGACCCAGCCGTAATCATAGAGACCCTGGAGAGATGAAAGGGGATGTCAACGGAGATTTGCTCTAGAGAATAGTTCTGTTGGCGGCAGAGTAGAATTGGCTCGTTGATCAATACAGGCACACTGTCAACTACTCGTATACTACGGAGTAACACTACTAGTAGTCTATACTCGTGCAGGAACGGAGTAGGCATTCATTCATTGACGCATCCATCGTCCCAGTGCACGGCTTCACGTAATCCCGTTTGCCGTCAGGGGGACACACCACACACCACACACCGGGACGCACCATGCCATGCCATGCCCATGCCGTGCCATTGGGCCAAGCAGGGCCAGACAAGGCCTACAGACTGCGGAATGCCAGCCACGAGTCGTAGCAAAAAGCAACACTGCCAGCACATACGCAATGCGCATACGACTACGAGTACTCCGTACCGAGGATTACGAGGTGTCTGTCTGTCTGTGTCTGTCCATACGAGGATATGCATATATACGAAAACTACTGCTGCACATTCACTCGTATTGCAGTCCATATTACGAGTAGAGTACAGAGTACAGAGTACAGAGTACAGAGTACAGAGTACGGGTAATAGGCACTGCCAGGCGGCCCAGGCCAGACAGACAAGCTTGACAGGAGAGCACGGGCCACGTTTCCTCCTCGGTTCTGCGGTTCTACGGTTCATGTTCCTTGGCTTGGTTGATGGAGTCGGATGGAGTTGGTTAGAGTTGGATAGAGTCCGTCCTCAGTCTTCAATGTGTCCACTGTTCACTGTTCACTGTTCACTGTCCGTCACCCAACCCAAATGGGGTAATGATGCACGGTCCATTCCCCTGTCAACCATGTGCCAATTCAAAGTACACGCACAGGCAGGTACAGTGGCTGCTCCTTCTGTACGAGCGAGTACTAGTAATAACTTGACCGGGAATAGCTGCACAGGTTCAATGACAGGTAATACTGCCACAAGAAGGCTCTCATTATTACATGCATGGAGCAATACGGAGTATTACTACCGAGTATGTACTCCGTACGGAGTATGTACTCGTACTCTTGCTCTCATCAGTGATCACCATTACGTCGAATCCCTCTCGAGTCTCGGCATATATCGCGCCACATCCTCGCCCGCCCAGCTATCTACGAGTGCATGATGCGCCACCGCACTCCCACGGCATTCAATCCAAGCCCATACTGTCGTAGTACCTGTGCAATGCAGAGCACAACATGCTCATCATCTCCCGTGACATCCGTGTCATTAATAACCTGCCGTGCCGCATAGTCTTACCTTGCGAATGATCTGTACCGAGTACTCGCATCTACTGGTACATTGTGCCGTGCGTACTCCATTACCCTGTGCGTGTGTTTGCTAACCAACTAACGAGTAGTAACTGCTGCTGTCCAAGTGTGTGAGCCCTAAAAGCAACCTTGCTCGCTCCTTCCAACATCACAAGTACAAGGCATGGTGCCAGAGTGGTTAATGGGTGAGACTCGAACAATTCGTCCTTCGGATTCAATAGAGCATATCTCATGTCTTCGGACGCGGCGGTTCAAATCCGTCCCATGTCGATAATTTTTTTGTGTTTTTTCGGTACTTTTTGTCAGTCTTAGTGCCTCTGCCAGTATACACCATACATATAGTACTACTAGTACTCCGTACTACTACTACTACTAGTAGGTAACCCGTGGACCCCTCTATCCGTCTCTACAGTCGACTCCCCACCCTGTACTTAGGAGTATCGCATTACCCCTGGACCCTTCCATCAAATAACTAGGAGTTGGAGTCTTGGAGTAAAAGTCTTGGAGTAGAAGTCTAGGAATAAAAGTCTAGGAATCTAGGAGTTGAATACTTTGAATACCCTTCTGTGGAGCTTCACTTGACAAGATCACAGTCCTTGTTTCATTCATCTGCCACCAGCCTGTTTCATTGCCTAGCGACAGTGCCAAAGTGGACACACACAAACATCTTGAACGAGGTGAGCACTGACACCTGTTACACCACTGTACCCAAGAGCCGCAGGGGACGCACATCAATGTCGCATCACTCTCCGTGGTCGGCCATACTCTGCAACTCGCACGTCGCATACACACACATGCCCTGAACGCTACAGGTAGGAGGAATAGTAATAGTGGCAGCAGTAGCAGCAGCAGCACTTTGAAGTTTGGTAGAACAGTGGTTGGTATTATATTGTGACAAGTCCATCTATAGAGGTGATTTTCGTATGTGTTTTCCCTTCCTCGCTCCCCAGTGATAATCATACATGCATATAAAGTATACAAAGATGTTTTTTTTTGTTCGTTGTGTGTGTGTGTGTGTGTGTGTGTTGCAAGCGCCGAACCCCGATATCAAATCAGTGTGACAAAAGAGTGTGCGGTTAGAGACGCTCCTGCTGGCTGGCGAAAAACTTCTTCGTCTCGGAGCAACGCTCGCTCTTGCAGTTGGGGCACCTCAGGTCCATCTGCGGGGTCGAGGCCATGCCGCTCTGGAGGTGCTCGTGAGCAATGTCGGCAAGCGCCCTGATGAAGACGGGGCTGCCGTTGAGGCTGTCGGCCCGCTTGACCGTGTCGGGGTGGCCCGACTCGCCAATGACCTCGAGGTCGAGCTCGTACAGGGTCTCGATATGGTCTGAGGTGAAGGCGATGGGCACGAGGACGAGGTCCGTCTGGCCCTTGGACACGTACTGCTCGACCGTGTCGGCCGTCTGGGGGCCCATCCACGCCGAGGGGCCGACCTGCGATTGCCAGCAGATCTTGTAGGGGTTGGAGAAGCCGAGGCGGTTCATGACGGCGTACACCGTAGCCGCCACCTCGCCAGGGTACGCGTCGCCCCGGTTCACCACCGACATGGGCAGGCTGTGCGCCGAGAAGAGGAGCACCACGTTGCGCCGCCGCTCCTCGGGGTACTCGGCCAGCTTGCGCTCAATGTTCTGCGCAAACGCCTCCACCAGCCCCGAGTGCGCCGGCCACCGGTCAATCACGCTCCACCGGATCATCCCCTGGTCGCCGCCGATGCCCTGGCCCTTGCCCTCCAGCCGGTGCCGCCACCGCCACAGCTCGTTCAGGCTGCTCCCCGTCGTCGAGCACGAGTACTGCGGGTACTGTGTGAAGGCCACGGCCCGCCCGCCCCGTCCGTTGCCGAACCCGTCCGCCAGCATCTGCCGGTACACGTCCTCGGTCAGAGGGTCAGCGTACCGGAACGCCACGTACGGCTTGTGAGGCGCCGTCTCGGGCGAGATCTTGTCCAGGATCTTGCACATCTCCGAGCTCTGGTACTCGGACCACTTTCGGATCGGCGACCCGCCGCCAATGTCCTGGTACTGCTTCTGGATCTTGGGTGTCCGTCGCTTCGACAGCAGAGGACCAATGTACGACTGCAGCCTTCCGAGGGGGATCAGGTCTCCGTCAGACTGTTATGCGTTAGTTGCTTAGTCTCATTTGACCGGACCAGCATCCCTTGACCCTTCCAACCCCTGCCAGAGAAACCGAGAGAGAGCTAGGTACAGCGAGATAGGGAGGATAGAAACGTACAAATAGCCTGCTCAGGAAATCCCCAACCTGGTCCACCTGGGAAGGTCCTCCCATGTTGAGAAAGACCATGGCCGTGGGACCTTTGGAACCCGTCGAGTCCTGCGTCACGGGAGGCACCTTGGCCTCGGTGGCGAGACGTCGTGTCTGGTATGCTGCGCCTGCTGCGAACTGGGGGGCCCTGAGGGGGCATGAAGCCATCGCGACCGCCCGGGGCAGCCGTGTCGAGATGCGAAGCGCCATGGTCAAGGACGTCTTTGTGTGAGTGTGAGTGTGTTGATATGGTTCTTTCGTCGGAGTCGAGTTGAGTTGAGTTTGGTTGAGGGGGGGCGCGGCCACGAAGGCGCCGTGCGCAGAAAGTGTCTTTGGTTTCTGAAACGGTTGGGTCGGAGGAACTGTGGTTCGATGGGTGGCGCGCGCGAATAGTCCTCGTAGAAAGAGTGTCGAGGAAGAAGGGGGCGAGAATGACAATTAATAGTAGCAGTATGGTACAGTAGTAAAGAAGAAGAAGAAGAAGAGGACCCAAGGAAAAGGTATAGACGGGGTGGTGGTGACAAGTCAATGATGCATGTGCCGCCCCTCGGACGTGGTTAGCTCCGATGGCAAAAACTGATGGGAGCCGATTCCAAACACTTTTGCTGCAAGCCTCGAGATCACTGGCCATCTGCGAGGGCGAGAAGCGAGAACGGGGGGCCCTTCAACACTTGGCATTTCAAACTCGTACTATTACGGATTACTTGGGTCCTGCGGGCTGCAAGGAGTACCACAGGGATACTTGTTTCTCCACCGTTTCAACTACTTGAGGCCTTGTATCTCTTTCTCTCTCTCTCGGATCTCCTTCTCGGACCCCTCGCGTCCAATGAAATCGTGAGCAAGTAATCCTGGTCAGCAGAGTCACGTGATCTCGCGATGCCTCCTCGTGCCACGTGCATGGCCTGAGGCGCGTTTGCCTAGAGGAAGGATCCACTTGACGTGGCTGCCTGTCGTAGCTCATGGTGGGAGCTGGATACAGGTTATTGACTGGACAGTAATAATATACTGATTACCAGCCTGAAAAGAACCGTCCTTTTTCTTCTTTCTTCTCCTCGTCATGAAGGCTGTTCTCATTGTGATTTAGTACATACCAACTCTAAAGTGCCATTGAACATTGGAATCATGGCCGACGACTGGCGACGAGACGATGAGGAAGATGGAGATCAAGAGGTTGATGAGACAGTATGTACAGACTCACTCACGCGCTCACTCACCTCAAGCACTCCTCTATGCCAGAACCCATCACTAACCATGAGTCAATCCAACCGTACAGGGCTACAAGGCTCAGAAGGATGCCATCCTCCTGGCCATTGAGGTGAGCGACTCCATGCTCACCCCGCCGCCGGCCTCGGACGCCAAAAAGGCCGACCGGGACAGCCCCGTCCAGGCCGCCCTCAAGTGCGCCTACCACCTCATGGAGCAGCGCATCATCTCCAACCCAAAGGACCTGATGGGCGTTCTGCTCTTCGGCACCGACAAGTCGAGGTTCGCCAGCAGCCGCGACGGCGACGAGAAGGCCGAGAGCGGCCTGAGCTACCCGCACTGCTACCTGCTCACGGACCTCAACATCCCCGATGCCAACGACGTCAAGGGGGTCAAGGCGCTGGCCGAAGATGGCGACGACGACGATGGGGTGCTCGTCCCCACGTCGGAGACGGTCCTCATGTCCAACATGCTCTTCTGCGCCAACCAAATCTTCACCACGCGGGCCGCCAACTTTGGCAGCCGTCGGCTCTTCATCGTCACGGACAATGACGACCCGCATGAGTCTAACAAGGCTGCCAAGTCAGGCGCCGCAGTGCGTGCCAAAGATCTGTATGACCTGGGTATCACGATTGACCTGTTCCCTATTACCCGGGGTGATGCTACCTTTCGCATGGAAAAGTTCTACGATGTAAGCTCTCAATCCTCAGACCCTCCGATGGGCTCAATTCGTCCATGGGCTGCTCAATTCTGACCTCCCCCAGGACATCATCTACCAAGATGCCACAGCAGGCGAGGCCAACATGTCCGAGGTCCGGACCTCGAAGCAGGGAGACGGCCTCCCCCTGCTGTCCTCGCTCATCTCCAACATCAATTCTAAGCAGACGGCCAAGAGGGCGCTCTTCTCCAACGTGCCCCTCGAGATCGCCCCGGGGCTGAGGATCTCGGTCAAGGGCTACAACGTGGTGCACCGGCAGACGCCCGCGCGCACGTGCTACGTGTGGCTTGAGGGCGAGAAGCCGCAGCTGGCCATTGGCGAGACGACGCGCATCGCCGAGGACAGCGCGCGCACCGTGGAAAAGGGCGAGATGCGCAAGGCCTACAAATTTGGCGGCGAGTACGTCTACTTCACGCCCGAGGAGCAGAAGCAGCTGCGCGACTTTGGCTCGCCCATCATCCGCATCGTCGGCTTCAAGCCGCGCTCCGCGCTGCCCGCCTGGGCCAGCGTCAAGAAGAGCACATTTCTCTTCCCGAGCGAGGAGGACTACGTCGGCTCGACGCGCGTCTACACCTCGCTGTGGAAGAAGCTGCTGCGTGACGACAAAATGGGCCTGGCGTGGTGCATCACGCGGACCAACGCGCAGCCCGTGCTGGCCGCCTTGCTGCCTTCACGCGAGCAGACGGACGAGGAGGGGAACGGCACCCCGTACCTGCCCTCGGGCCTCTGGCTGTACCCCCTCCCCTTTGTCGACGACCTGCGCGACTCCAAGGCACCCGATCAGCTGTCCCGCAGCTCCGACGAGCTGCGCAACCACATGCGCACCGTCGTCCAGCAGCTCCAGCTCCCCAAGGCCATGTACAACCCGCTCAAGTATCCCAACCCCAGCCTGCAGTGGCACTACCGCATCCTCCAGGCCCTCGCTCTCGAAGACGAGGTGCCCGCCAAGGCCGATGACGCCACGCAGCCCAAGTTCAAGGCCATCAGCAAGCGCGCGGGCGGTTACCTGGAGGACTGGTCTGCCGCCCTGCAGCAGGAGGCCAACCAGACACGCCAGACGAGGGCCATCAAGCGCGACACGGACGACGCCTCCATGTCTACCATCCCTGAGAGGCCGAGCAAGAAGAGCCGCGGTGCCCCAGCAGACAAGACTGGCGGGACGGCGGGGGGACTCAGCCTGCCCCAGCTCAAGGCTGCGGTGGAGAGTGGGGGGATCACAAAGATGACAGTGGCGGATCTGAAGGATGTGCTCACTGCCAAGGGTCTCAGCACGGCAGGCAAGAAGATGGAGCTGATAGAGCGGGTTGAGCAGTGGGTTGAGCAGGCCTGAGGTTATGTGTGCATCTATGGACGGTCACGGTTACAGATTACAGGATGGCTTTTCTACTTGAATGGCGTTTAGCGTAAAAGGGTGTATTTCACCTTGATGAATGAATGGTACTGAGAAGAATGACAAAACAAAACAAAAACAGTCACATGGTACATAATGCAATGAATGTGAGAGCAATATGAGATGGAAGAGTTGTGGTGAATGAGGTGTGAACACACCCATCTCATCCACCTCGTGAAAACTTCAATTTTTTCTTCATCATCACCATCCTTCCTGTTGAATCTATCGAGATTTTCTCGATATGGAGACTCCTGAGTATCAAGTTGGTACTTGTGCTCGCGGGGTGAATAAGACTCGGACGGACACATCTGGTTATGATGATACTGATGACACTGGAAATACGAACACTGGTACAGGGTGGCCGCGCCATCGCGCTGGTGTCTGCACACCCCCGACGCCAACTCACAAGCCAGCCAGCAGGAGCAGGCTGCGGGCCAGGCCGGGGGTGGCACCCATCGCGCCTTCCGGCAATGATCCTGCGCCTGCATTCGCGCTGATTGCATCACAACTCCAGCCAACAACAAACACCACCACCACCGCCACCACAGAATCGTCCTTGCTCCCGACTACGACCGACAACACATTCCTGTCCCAGGGACATACCCTGAATTCTGCAGTTGCGGCCGACCACCAAGGGTCCTCTAGTGGTGGGGCACGCCCCAGTGCCACTCTTGCGGTGCCGCCCGTCTTTGCTCGCCGGCCACCGCGACGCCCCGGCCGGGACGATCATGACGACGGGCGCAACCGCATAGCCACCTCCAGACAGCTCCTGGGCCTTGTCGGCGACAACTCCCGCCCGCAGATAGGGGCGCTCGCGGGCGTATCTGTCGAGAACCTCTCCCGCCGGCCGCGCCCCGCCGACAACATGGCCGACTTCCTCGAGAGCTTTAACTTTGCCAACGACGATCCGCGCCAGCCTGAAGACACGAGGTGCGCGTCTGTCGACGAGCTGGCGGGCCGTGTCAGGGCCGTCATCGACCAAAAGACGACGCCCACGCGGGCTGACCACATCAGCGCCACGTACGAGCTGCGCAACACGGCCAAGATCACACTGACTCAGTCCGACTCCGCAAACGACGATGACAACGCTGTCGACCCCCTACTTGGTGGTGGTGCGGCGGCAAATACCGAAGGACCGGGGGCAGAGACCACGACGATAACGGCCAACCAGGTCCTCATGAACCAGACTGATGACTCGTCACGGCAGCGCGCAGTATGTAAGAACATCACCCGCGCGCTGAGCGCTGTCGACGAGAGTACGTGGGTGGCGCGCGACTCGTCCAGAGGTAAGAATGGCTGGTCGTTTCGATACGTCTGCGCCGCGTCACATCAGGAATGGATCCGCCGCGCTGCAAAGAACCCCCCCAGGACTGTTATTGGCGCCTGGAGTCTACAGAACCCGGACCCGATGCTTATGGGTGAGTCCTCTCAGCGTCATATCCTTCAGCTACGCTACAGGGCCCGTGTGCCTTGCTAACTGTGAACGTGAACAGAACGCCCTGCCTTTGACTGCTGTGGAAGCATTCACATCTCCTTCAACCGCAGCAGCCACTCCATCACCGTGTTGTACACGCACACCCTCATCCACCAGACTGTCGCCCAGCTCAAGGAAAAGTATCCCCCGCCGGTGCGTCAGCCCGGCCCCGGGTACCTGCGCCAGCTTGAGATCAAGAACACGCCCAAGACACCCAAGACACCCAAGACGCCCAAGAAGCCCCGGAGCGAGAAAAGGGAGAAGAAACGGAAGGCCGAAGGCGAGAACGGGGAACGACCCAGGAAGCGCAAGCGCGATAGGAAGGCTGCTGCCGCTGCCGCTGCCGCTGCCGCCGCCGCCGCCGGAGGAGACGCGTCCCTGGCCGAGGCTTCTTCCTCTGGCCAGCAGAATGGGCAGCAGCAGGGCCCGCAGCAGGAGCAGCAGCAAGGATCTCCCACAGATACAGGTGCCGCTGCCGTGCCGCTCGTCATCGTGTCGGCCGAGGAGGCGGCCCGCCGTCTGGCCACAGCTAGGGATCTCCTGTCGAGCGCAGGCGTTGACCCGGATACCCTCTCGACGGAGCAGATGAACATTCTGGCCAACCAGGCCCCCGTCATCCAAAAGGACTCAGTCGCCATGCTGGTCAAGTACGGCGCGGAGAAGCTGCAGATTGTGCACCCCCAGAACAAGCCGAGGTCCCAGCAGCCGCAGGACCAGCCGCAGCAGCAGCAGCAGTCGCAGGGAGAGGGCGGCCAGCAGCAGTATGACAGCAACGGCATCACCTCGGTGGACGCGGGGAATTCCACAATCAACACTAGCACCGGTCCCGTCACGACCAAGACGCTCGCCCTGGGCACTGGCGTCGAGCAGCAGGCCGGTGACGGGACGGGGAAGAAGAGAAAGAACGGCACGGGCAGGTCACGCCTGGCCTGCTACCAGTGCAAGAGCCGCAGGGCAAGATGTCCCAAGGACAGACCCTCGTGCTCGGAATGCCTGTCGATGGGCCAGCCGTGCGAGTATCCGCCGCAGAAGCCGCGCAAGAGAAAGTCCAAGGCTGCCGACAACCAAGACGCCGATGGCGCTGACAACCAGGCAGCTGCTGGCGGCGGAGACGAGGGCGAGGACGAGGAGGACGACGACGACGAGGGAAGGGAGGAGGAGCGTCGGATCGTCGCACATCTGGCCCAGCAGGCACAAGAGGCACAAGAGGCACAACATGTCACCGAGTACCCCGAGCCCCCGCAGCCCGTCCAGGTCAATGACCATGGTGACGACGACGACGATGAAAATGAAGATGATGGACAGTACGATCATTTCCCGCATTCGACTCTGCCCCCGCCACCGCCCGCCCAGCCCCAGCCGATGCCTCACTTCCAGTCAGCATCGGGCCTGGCCCTGCCTCTCGCCAACCTCCTGCACCACTCGAGGGCGAGCATCTCACCTGCGTTGGACGATGGTAGTAACAGCGCTCACCCGCCTCCTCCCAAGATGCCCACCCATAACGACCCGGGCATCGGCGTCCCCATCAACCCCTACCTACAGTCCGCGCCCTTCTCCAACCCCTGGATGGAGGCGAGTGCCACCCCGCCAGCAGCGGACAGCACTGCCCGCCAGGGCTTCGTCTCGCACCAACAACACCATCAGCATCACCACCCTCAGCCCCATCACCAGCCGCAACCGCAACCGCAACCGCAAGGGCAGCCGCAGCCGCAGTCACAACCGCGACCTCAGAGACCTCAACCGGTTAGGGACGTGAGTATGATGCAGCAGCAGCAGCAGCAGCAGCAGCGGCAGGCGTCTGTTCCTTCATCTGCTTCCCAGTCGCCTCACTACCCGCAGCGACAGCAGCCGCAGCAGCCGCAGCCGCAGCATCGTCTCCCGGGCTCGACCACGCTGCCTCGACCACATCTGTCCACCTTCCCGAACGCCAGCGGGGCCTCGCTCCCGGGGCATACTCCGAAAGTACAGCAGCAGCAGCCACGTCAGCCACAGCAACAACAGCCGCAGGCGCAGGCGCAGCAACAGCAATCGTATTACGATCCATTCTATACCGGTGGGGCGGCGACATCGACGGGCCACGGGTTCGACATGTTTGGCAGTGGTGGCGGGGCCGATGCCCAGAGACAGCAGCAGCAGCATCAGCAGCATCAGCAGCAGGCTAAGAGCCATGAGCAGCATCAGCGGCACCAGCAGCACCACCAGGGAGGAGGGTGGAACTATTATACCCAGTCGGGACGGGGGTTCCTTTAGGAGTGTACGGTATGTGTATGTATAAGTGTATTCATGTTTGGAGTTCATTTGGGAGTACCCAAGGTAGTACTATTGCTTCTGAGATACCATTGATTTGTTGTGGATAGATTATGCTGTGCTGTTTAGTCGTATTAATACATGGACATATGATTCCACGTTTACACGTTCCCTGATGATGACGAGCGAGCGAAGCGAGAAGAGCTCCCGGCAGGGCCGCCGGACGCAGAATAGAAGGGCGAGATGTCAACCACAAAAGAGACCGAGTCTTGATCGAGAATACATTATTATTGTACAGAGTATTTACTTGGTATGTATACAGTTCTTATGAACGATCGCTTACGGGTTAGTTATTGCTGCTGCTGCTGCTGCTCAGATGACCTCCTCCTAGCAGCCTGCATGAGTCTCGCTGCGCGCTGAATCACCGTGACAGCCTCGTGGTTTCCTGCGGTTTGGAACCTGTCGAGCAGCTTCCAGAGTCGGCCGTCCTCTGCCTCGATGGCCATCTGGGCGAGTCTCCTCAGCCAGACGGGGGCGGGAGGGCCACCGGCAGTATTGTCACCAGCGGCGTTGCCAGTGGCGGTACCATGAGTCCTTGGCGGCTTGGTGGGGACACTCCTGGTGGCGAAGCGAAAGGCCAGTCCGAGATCGCCGTAGTCGAGACAGGTGCTCACGAGCCTGTTGGACGCCATGGGGAGGCGTTTGGGGGCCGTCTCCTCGGGTGGCACGAAGCGCTTGTAGTCGTCCATGTAGCCGCGCGTGCGGTCGTGCACGGTGCTGTGGAGAATCATGTCTTGGATCGTGGCGGCGCTGGGGTTCTCGCCGGTGAGGCGGGTGATATCCGAGTAGAGGGCGTGGGCGGCGTCGCTGCCGCGGCTCTTGGCCTTGGCCTCGATGACGACGGACACGACACCGGGGGCGACGCGGCCGTCGGGGGCCTCGTCTGCCATCTCGCGCAGGGCCGTCTCAGCCATGTCAAAGATGTCACTGTCTTTGTCGTCGTCGTCTCTTTCGTTACGGCTGCTATTGCTGCGGAGCAGGGCATACACGGAGCGGGTGTGCTCGCGGTCGACGCGGAGGCCGCTGCGGTGCATCATGGCCAAGACGCGCAGGGCGCCGGGGCAGTCTGCGTCGCGGGCAAACGCGTCGACGAGGGCCTCGTAGTGGTGGATCTGGAGCCTGCCCGCCCGACGGGCCAGCATGGCATGCGCCTCGGTGGCCAGGTCGACGTGGCCGTGGCGGGCGGCCGTGGCGAGGACGTTCTCGAGGACGGCGTCGGACGGGCTGAGGCCGGGGGTGCTGCTGCGGACAGTGGCGGCCCACGCCCAGGCCACGCCGTCCATGTGGCTGGCCGCGCTGCAGACGTCGAGGGCGTGGCAGGCCAGGGAGAGCATGGCCGGGTCGGAGCCCTTGGCGTGGCGGCGGCGCATGAGCACGTTGAGCATCTCGTCGAGATGGCCGGCGCGGGCGAGGACGACGACAAAGACGTCGTACACCCACAGGTCGACGCGCTCGCCCGCCTCGACCAGCCGCATCAGCCGGTCGTAGGCCATCTCGGTCTGGCCCTCGCGCAGCATGGCCACCAGCACGCTCTGCGTCGCGCCCCGGTCGTCCTCGGCCATCCAGTACGAGCGCATCGTCTCGAGCACCTGCTGCCGTAGCGCGTAGTCTGGATGCACCGACAGGGCTGCCAGGGCGGACCGCAACATCGTCTCGCTGGGCGGGCGCGTATTGGTGGCCATCCTCTCTGTCGCTCCCTCTGCCTCTCCTTCACCTTGCTCCTGAGGTTGAGGCGATGTACTCGTGCTCGCGCTCGTGCTCATGTTGCTGAGAAGTGCCCTCACGCCTTTGGCCGAACCCCTCGGGTCCGCCATGGCGTCCATGAGGCATTCGTAGACAAACATGTCGTCTCGCGGCCAGCCTCTCTGGACGACTAGGTGTTCCACCAGCTGCAGGATGCGCTCGTACCGGTCCAGACCCTGCTTCCCATGGAACCGAAAGCCCTCAACGGATCGTAGCCTTCGTAGGGAGGCGGCGATGTCCTCGGCCGGCACTTTTGCCAGCGTCCCTTCAGTCGGTGGGGTCGGTCGGAGCAGGAGCTCGTCCATCTTGGTGGTGGTGCCGCGAGTCTTGGCGGCAACTCCCCTGGTACCGCCGTCGCCGTCCTCAGTTGTGCTCGTGCTCGTGCTCGTACTCGTCGTCGAAGTCGGGTTCCGCAGTGTCTCCGCGCCGAAGCGCCTCCTCTGTGTCTGTGTCCATTGCGCTGAGTGTCGGGTGGCTCTCGCGGCCCTCGATGCGGCGGGTAGAGGTGCTTGGACAGCTAGGAGCGCGTATGAAGGGCAGAGGCAGCGCCACAGGCCATCGCATAAGACGGCCTGTCGTTGCATTCTGGAACGCTGGAAAGAAAGGAAGAAGAGGAAATCAGCTCGTATTTGTCATGTCCATTGTCGTGATGGTTGGTTGCAATGACCAAGAAGGATTGTGAGTTGTAATAGTCGGGATCCCATCCGGTTGCTTGATGCCTCCTCCAATAAAATCACGTGCATTACCGGCACAGCACCGCACAGACAACTCACCCGCCAAAGTGCAAGGACGTGCCAAGTCGTGCCTGCCTATGTTCTTAGGAGAGTCCGCGACCGCCGACAACGCCTAGACATTAGCGTATTCTACCCCACACAATTGTTCTCGAGTTACTAGTATAACGCTATGAGCACTCAGGCGGGGATTAGCACTTTTAGTTTGGAGGGCATTTCTATTAGGATTGTATGTTATAGTGGGTTATATACTACAACGTCTTGCTAGGTGGAAGAGCTGTTTTATAGGGACTTTGAAGGACGTTGTTGGCTTCCAAGTTTCGATTGAAACTACTACTACTACTACTAGTAATAATATTAGTCACGGTACGGTACATGCAAAAGATGGCAGGAAGTAGGAACGGCAGGAGCAACCTCGCAACCAACAACAGTCTTCGCTGAACATTATTCCTTGTTACCTCCTACTAAGAGTACTAACTTACTAAATACATACATGTAAATACCACTACATTCCCGCATATCGTATTCTCACAAACTGCTCCCTGGTGCCTCTGATCATCTCGGGAGGACGAGCATGGAGATGCAAAACGTTCCGAGACGATCAACGACCAGACTTTAAGTGGTCTTGTTCTCGACGGTGACGCGGCTCGAGTCGGACTTTGCAGGCTTCCCACTGGCGTCCACCATGTTCTCCTCGGAGCCGAACCGCTCGTACAGGGTCTCGGCCGGCAGCGAGAGCGGGTGCTGGTACTTCTTGCTCTTCTTCTTGCCGTCGCTCGACACCGTCTTGAGCGGCATGGACCAGCCGCGCGGGGTGCTGCCACCGCCCTCGGATTTTCCCGGCGTGCCCGACGTCTCGCCCAGACTCCTGACGACGCCGTCCCTGGCCTGAACCCAGTATCCGCGGATGATGGGGAACAGGGCGGGGATGTTGCCGATGAAGACTGCGACAAAGGACTCGCGGCAGGACCACTGGCCCGCCAGGCTCGGGCCGTCGATGCTGTCCTGTAGGACGTAGCCGCAGCGAAGACCACCGAAGACGGCGGTGACGACACCTCCGCCAAACATGGCGAGCAGTCCGGCCTTTTTCAGGGGCGAGAGGCGAGCGCTCCAAATCATCTTGAATACACGGTCAGCTCTGTCTGTTTCTCAACTCGACGCAGTCTCTCTCTGCCGGATCAAGTGCTTACCGGGAAGGGAATGGTGATAATGTAGAAATCGGTCGCGAGGTTGGTGCAGATGACGACCCAGGCCTCGAGCTTGGACACGGCGGGCTGGCAGACATCTTTAAGGTCAACAGGTTAGCGACAATGTCTCTCGACGAGGGGAATTCTCCTAGGCCAGGCTAGGCCATGCTTTTCGGGGTTCGTTCTTACTTCCTGGGTCTGGCTGGATCTGCCAGAGCTTGGGCAGTGGCCTGCAGCCGAGGAGCGTGGTGAGGATGACGACGACGTATGTGCCGCCTATCAGGAAGAAGCCAATGTTGATCTTCTTGCTCATGCTGGCGATGCCGTTGCCGAGGCGTCGGTAGAAGAAGAGCCAGCACAGCTTGAGGGTCCAGAGCAGGGAGGAGTAGACGATCCAGCCGAAGAGCTGGGTCTTTGAGCCCTCTTGGCGGAGGTAGTACTCATGGCTGCTGGGGTCTAGGCTCGCGCGTTGTTCGTCGGTCATGCTATATCATGGCGATCTTTGTTAGGAAAACCAGACAGACCAGGGAGAAACGAGGCAATCTCGAGGAGAAGGCGAAGGAGGAGGAGGAGTATTCCTCGAGGTTCTCGTCGTGGATCGGAACTTACCCGCTGTTGGCCAGTCCAGACCACCAAGTGACGACGAAATGGGCGGTAGCCGTCTCAGCCGTATACAGCAACTTGCATCGCGACAAGAGTTAGTCAAACCCGACATTTTTCGTACAATACTCTGTACAGCATCTTCGAGGAGGAGGAGAATGGCGAGTCAAAATGCTGGGACGCGCGACTTACCACTGCCAAGATCATGAGGTAGTCGTCAGCCGCGAGGCGGCTAGCGCCCCCGGTCTTCCATCGGGCCGCGAACCGCACAAAGACCAGGACTAGGTCGATGGCCAGATATGTCCAGGACTCGACGGTGAATAGATTAATCATGATGAGGCGTGAAGAAGGACTGAAGCTGTTCCGTCGTTCTTCCTCTCATGTCATGTTGGGGGGATGGTGGTTAATACGAAGAACGAATGGTTGGCAGTTGGTTCGTGAGGAAGCAAGGCGTTTTTTTTTATTAGATGTGTACGGATATAAGATTGATACTCGTCGTCTTCTACCGAGAACTCTCTATTAAGAGTTACCTGTAGGTATGAACAGTCACCCGAACATGTCCTACTACTCCTGCTCGACCTTATCTGCCTTGTTGCCTGCCCCTGAGCCCTGAGGGCGTGGCATCTGGCGGGCGAACCCACAGCTAATACCCGCCTGTCGGTCATATGGTGCTCGCTCATACTCCTGTACTCGTACCTGTTCCGTCACCGTATGGTGTACTTGTATGGCGTATGCAGAAGAGAGGCTCCAGAGTAGGAGACAAAGACTAGGGGCAAGCAGGGTCAATGCAAGGTCCGCGAATTCCTGAGACTTGGAACATACGGAGTGCATGGGGGGGCCATTAATACGAACGACAACTACCGTCTTCCCGAATCTCGGGAAGGGATACCGGGGGACCCTCTGCCCTGGAAGAATCCTGTTGGTCGCTGCCCGAGTTGTTGCGTCTTGACTGCCAGTTGCGGACATGCGACACTGCAACCAACCAACCAACGGGAACCCTTGCCTGAAGAACTGGGGCTTCCCACCGGAGTCGTATGCCATAAGCGTACAGAATAGAGTACGGAGCACTCGTACGGGGGCATTTGGTATTAATACTGTCCTTGACTCCTTGGTTGACTTGACGGCGATGCCGCCGCCATTTCTTGCCTGTCAGTTGTCATATTCTCGAGATTTTGTGCTTTGGGAAACCTCCCGAGTGAGAGATGATGCATCAAAGAGGGCGGAGAGGCCTGCGATGACGGTCCAAAGACGAGACGCATGGGTACGGAGCACTACTTGAGCGGCTCTTTACCTCTGCCCTATGCTATTACTACCTACCAGCCTTTAGGTTAGGCAATACTCCGTAGTAGTACGAGTAGTACTACTATACTGGTTGGCATGTGTACGAGTATCCGTGCCTGTATTTAGTTACCGTTGACTTCCAAAAACCATTGAGAGATTCCCTACTCTTCAGTGATGACAGAGTTTTGCCATACGGAGTTGACTGCGTTGACTTGGGTTTCGAAAGTATTAATATTCTGCCCATCTAAACCTGTTGATCTCTGTCGGATAACCGGGGGGTTGACATCCGCGGCACCAAAGTGGAGATGGTCGTATGCAGGCAAGGATTCCTCTGAATTGTCGGCACCGTACCGGCAGCTTTTCACCTTTCCACCAAGTATAGGATGCATAAATGTATTATTACTCCGTAGTGCAGTGTACGGAGTATTGCATACGAGTATAATGGCTATAGTACATGCACGAGTGATAATAGCAACTGTACGGAGTACTTAAGTAGTCGAGTACGGAGTAATACTACTAGTATGTCAATATGTCCATAATTTCGATCCACCCAACGCGCAGCCAACATGACAAGTTACTTGACCGTACAATAATGCTTGGCGATGCCCGTTTTATTGACAATTGAGCCCCTTGGCTTGGTCCTTGGCCCTTGTATGGTTATCCTTTGCCCCCTTGGCCCCCTGCCTCAACTCGGACCAACTTGCTGAGCCTGTACTTGCGATATGAGTGTAATACTGGTACGGACCCTTACCCGCCAACCCGCATCTTTACTTGCTACGGATACTTCTTACTTATACTTGTAGTTGACTAGGTACTTGGTACTTATGTTACTGCAGAGTAGAAATATTTTCATCTGCAGTTGCACCCGACAGTTGCATCCGACAGTTGCACCCGACGGCAATAGTCACGACAGGGGACATGACTATACTCTGTATGGCCTGTAGGAAGCAAGGATGGAAATCTGGTTCTCTGGCAAAAGGCAAAACTCGTACTTGCTATCAGTCGTTCACATACGTCGTACTGACAGCTTGTTCTGCATGCCAAGCAAGAGTACCACGCAGTAAACCTGATGATGGTATGCAGACAGTATACTCCGCACATACACAACCTGTCAGCCATACAGCTTGTCAATCATACAGCCTGTCAGCGTGCCAAGTTCAATGCTGACGGTTTTTGGACCCAGGGACCCAAGGACCCAAGGACAGAACCAATGCTGTAGAGTACATGTATTATAACCTGAAGCCAGATAGTATAACCCTAATGGTATAAACCTGACGGTATAACTGGCACCGGCTCCTCAAAAGGGGTCGTCGCACGCCATGTCTATGCATATTCGTACTCTGCTCTACTCTGCTCTTCTCTCATACTCTCTCCGTCTTCTCCTGTCTCCTCATTTCCGTATCCCACTCACATACGACGCACGACGTACTCCGTACATTGCGTCTTCCCGTCCGGCTGTTTAAACTTGCAGCAGTCCCCCCCCTTGGGCCCCTCTCCTAATTAAAAATCAGACCTGCCGGGTTTGCTTTTGGTTGCATCTCTTTCAATTTCGCCAGGCCAATCAGAGTCACCCAGAGTCACAATGGGCCCCAAGATCGATATCACGGTATGTACGGTGCTCTATACTACTGCCTAACTCGTCCTTGGCTCCTTGTACGGAGTATACTACTAGTAGCTAGTACTGCTTTGTACAAGTTACTACTACACATTACTACTGAGTACAAGTTACTACTTGGTCTATTACTATTCTTGGTATACTACGGAGTACGTGGTACGGAGTATACTACTTGGTATGGTACCAGGTAATAGTACCAGTAGCAGTACAGCTGTAGTAGAGTAGTAGCAAGCTACTACTACTAGTATACGAGTATATATCCGGATGTTTTGGCCCCCATCCTATACTCGTATACCAACTCCCGGGGTATCACATATATCCCCGAAACATCACCATCACCCGCTGACATAGTCTTATCAATCAACAGTCCTACCCGGGCAACATCATCAACAACCAGTTCGTCCCCACGACCAAGACCCGCCACTCCATCGACCCCTCGACCGGCAAGCCGCTCTTCGAGGTCCCTGTGTCGCAGAGGGAGGACCTCGACACCGCCGTCCGCCATGCCCGCACCGCCTTCCAGTCATGGTCGCAGACGGCCTTTGACGAGCGCGCCAGGCTGATGCTGGCCTACGCCGACGCCATCGAGGAGAACCGCTCCGACATTGAGCGCCTCCAGACCATGGAGCAGGGCAAGCCGCTCGGCCTGGCCGGCACCGAGGTCTCCATGACCATCCAGTGGCTGCGCACCTTTGCCACCATGGAGGTCAAGAGCGAGGTGCTGCAGGACGACGACGAGAAGACCGTCACGTCCACCTTCCCGCCGCTCGGCGTGTGTGCTGCCATCGTGCCCTGGAACTGGCCTATCCTGCTCGGTCTCGGCAAGGTAGGCCCCGCGCTCATGACGGGCAATACCATCATCATGAAGCCCTCGCCCTACACGCCCTACTGCGACCTGAAGCTCGGTGAGCTCGCCATGGCCATCTTCCCGCCCGGCGTCATGCAGGTGCTTAGTGGTGACGATAACCTCGGCCCCTGGGTCACCGAGCACCCGGGCATCGATATGGTGGCCTTCACGGGCTCCATCGAAACGGGCAAGCGCGTGGCTGCCAGCTGTGCGACTACGCTGAAGAGGTGTATCCTCGAGCTTGGCGGCAACGATGCCGCCATTGTCTGCGATGACGTCGATATTATGAAGTGTCTGCCTAAGATTACTACTCTTGCCTTTCTCAACTCCGGCCAGATCTGCATGCTGCCTAAGCGCATCTACGTCCACGAGAACATCTACGAGGACTACAAGAAGGCCATGGTGGACTTTACGAAAGACCACATCAAGACCGGCGGCGGCATGGAGGACGGTGTCGTGGTCGGACCCATCCAGAACAGCACGCAGTATGTTCCCTGCTCTGCCGATATGAAAGGCACTGCGAATGCCGCCTTGGGTTTACGGAACTAATTGAACGGATTGAACTGACCTGAACTCTCTTAGATTCGCCCTCGTCAAGGAAATGTACTCCCAAATTGCCAAGTGCGGATGGCAGACAGCCCTCGAGGGCAAGGAGCGCGAGGGCACAGACGGCTACCTGATCGAGCCCGTCATCGTCGACAACCCCCCCGACGACGCGTCCATCGTGACCGAGGAACCCTTTGGCCCCATCGTGCCCCTCCTGAAATGGTCCTCCGAGGACGACGTCCTGGCCCGCGCCAACGGCCTCAACACCGGGCTCGGTGCCTCGGTCTGGAGCAAGGACCTCGTCCGCGCCGAGAGGATGGCCCACCGGCTGCAGGCCGGTAGCGTCTGGGTCAACTCGCACTTTGACGTCGCGCCTAACGTGCCGTTCGGAGGTCACAAGGAGAGCGGGCTGGGCATGGAGTGGGGGATTGAGGGGTTCAAGAAGTTTACCAACTCGCGTAGCATCTGGGTCTGGAAGAAGATCTTTGACTAGGCCAGGGACAGCAGCAGGCTGGATGGTGGACAACGAACGTTATGCTGTCGGTGAAAACAATGAATAAAAAATGACTAGGAATGATAAAAAAAACATTGAGATAAAATATCCTCACGCTTGATGAATGCTGTTATGTTAGACGTGAATCATGGTGATGATGGTGGTGTGGTGGTGGTGATCGGTACAACCCCGGATATTGCATTCCCATGCACAAAACGGGGCAATGCACCTCCCGGGGCAGTGATGAAATCCGGCGCCCCAACCGCAACCGCAACCGCAAAAGCTCCATCCCAACACCCCTCGCCTCGCGTCTGCCCATCCCATACACGCACGCACGCGAGTCCAAAACACACAGACAGCATATACAAAATGGTACGTCTCTCTTCTTCGGGCGACTTCTCCTCCTCTTGCTGCCCACCCAAAGCTGACAAGTGACCACCCCGCAGCTTCCCCTCGGTCTCCTCAACGCCGCCCAAGGGCACCCCATGCTCGTCGAGCTCAAGAATGGCGAGACCCTCAACGGCCACCTGGTCAATTGCGACACGTGGATGAACCTCACTCTCAAGGAGGTGGTCCAAACCAGCCCGGTACGGCCCCTCCTCTGGTGCCCAACTCCCCCAACTTGAGCTCAGCTCAGCTTACTGACCAATTTTGCTTCAATAGGAAGGCGACAAGTTTGTCCGGTTACCCGAAGTCTACGTCAAGGGAAACAATGTGCGTCAGGAAAAACAACCGAGAGAGAGAAAAAGAGAAAGAAAGAGAGAGAGAAAGTGCTGATAACCCTGCAGATCAAATACCTCCGCGTCCCCGACGAGATCATCGACATTGTCGCCGAGCAACAAAAGAACCACCAGCAGGGCGGAGGCGGCTTCCGCGGCCGCGGCGGACACGGCCACGGCCACTCGAGAGGCGACCACGGCGGCAGGGGAGGCGGCGACAGGGGCCGCGGCGGACGCGGCGGCGGTGGTCGCGGAGGACGCGGTCGTGGCGGTGGCGGTGGCGGCCGTGGACAATGATGAAATGGATGGACGGTCTCTTTTTTTTTTCTGTTTCTGTCTACACGACGCATGCATGAATGATAATCACTACGCGACCATGGATGGAGTTTTGAACACGGCGTCGGGATTTTGACCTTGTTAGACCTCTCCCCCATGTATGTCCGAGGGCTCCTATGAGGGGCCATGATACCATACCCTTCCTTTCTGTGTGCCCTGTCAGATCAGATATGCTAGTAGGGACCGGAAGATGACTGGAAGGCTCCAGAGCCAGAGGAAGTTGGAGGGAGCCAGAGGGG
>FYEU01000313.1:988786-1014399 GCA_900188575.1 Geosmithia putterillii | reverse complement strand
GGGGGGGGGGGTATTTGACCAGCAAGAGAACAGGTCATACTGCTGCAGAGACAGCATCACCTCACCTCAGGCCCTCTCGAGGGATCGAAATACCAGAACAAGGCAACTGCATCGTACGATGCACAACTGGCAAGAGTAGATTTGGGTAGATATGAAAAACAGTAATACCAACGATATACCTACCCACTTCAGAATCACAAAGGCACAAACGAGCGTAGCGAGGACAGCTCCCGGCGGGGCCGCCGGAGGCATGATTTAACAAGGGAAGCACTTGGCACATATCTGATTCATCTACATCTACTAACGAACATCTACGTATTGTGCTGCCTGAACATCAATTACGGTTGTCCAAAACGTGACACGGGCGTAGTACTGTACACTTGGGATGCATCATCAAATAGTAACTGAGCAGAAAGCGTAAGAAAGATTAAATTAACGCTACAGGATACAAATCACAAATCACACATTCTTTTCCCTTTTTTTCGTTTCCAAGTCCTCCTACATCTACTCGTTAGGTAGTCTAAAAGTTGGCCACGGCAACGGCAATGGCCTGGTTGTCCGAGTGGGAAATCGACAGGGTAATGTCCTGGACACCGGCCTTCTTGGCAGCAGCGGCGGCCTCGCCACGGAGCTGTGAAATCTTTTGTTAGTATCATGATTAACTTGGGTTGATCTTGGGGGGATGGAGAGATTGAAGGGGGGATTGACTTACCCTAACCATGGGAGCACCAGTCTCCTCATCCTTGACGACCTCAATGTCCTTCATGGCAGCGCCGGCACCCTTGCTGGCGACGCCAAGAGACTTGAAGACGGCCTCCTTGGCACTCCAGCGACCGGCAAACGAGCTCTGGGGGCTGGGGGCCTTCTGGCAGTAGGCAATCTCGTTAGGGGTGAAGTTGCGCTCGATGAAGGTGTCGTTGTCAATGTTGACGGCCGAGATGTCCTCGACGTCGACACCCACGCGGCTGTTCTTGTTGGCCACCTTCTGTGCAAGCGCCTCCATGACCTGCTGTGTCTCGCCAGCACGGCTCGACGGCACCTTCTTCTCCGACTGCTTCATGAAGTCGGTCGAGTACTTGAGCTCGGCCGTCTTGGCGTCGCGGCTGGCGCGAGCGTCGGGGTTGAGCAGCACGCTGCTCAGCTGGCTGTCAGAGTACGGCGACTCCGCCTTGGCCACGAACAGCGTGTTGTTGATCATGCCGTTGTGGAAGTAGCGGTATGTCTTCTTCTGGCGAGCCTCCACCTTGGTGCAGTAGGCCGAGTACGTGGCCTCGTCAAGCGTGGCAAACAGGTACTTGGGGTGCACACCAATGGCCTGGGCACCCTTCTGACCGAAGCCAAACGACGTGACCGAGAAGGCCTTGACACCATCAGTCTGGATGCTGCGGCTGGGGTACACAATAAGGTCAAAGTCCTCCATGATGGGGTCGACATTGTCCGCGTTGCGGTTGCCGGGGACCAGACCAGTGTTGAGAACCTGCAGGCAGCCGTTCATCATCCACGCACCGGCGGCACCCTTAGGGTGACCGGTCAGGTACTTCTGGAAGATACCCATGACGGCATTACCCTTCTGGCGACCGAGGTGGCGCAGCTGCTGGCAGATGACGCTCGACTCGTTCTTGTCGTTGGCCTTGGTCGACGTGCCGTGGAAGGACGCGACGTTGAGGTCGTCAACAGTGAGACCCCAGGTAGCAAGGGCACCACGGAGGGGCGCGATGCTAGGGTCATTCTTCCAGAAGTTGTTGCCCATGCTGCGGAGCAGCTCCTTCTCCTGGCGAGCAGCCTCCTGCTCAATGTGGGCGATGCGGTCCTGGGCGTACTCGGCCTCGTCAAACTTGGCACCCTGGGCCTTCATGGCCTCGACCTCGTCGTAGACGTACTCCAGCTCATCCTCCTGCCACTGCTTGATCGTCTTCTTGCGGCGCTCGATCTGGCGGCGGCGGTAACCAATGTCAAGCAGGGGCGAGGGGAACTTGCCAGCGTGCTCACGGGCCGTGGTCAGGACACCCTGTCCGGGGGCGGGCACAGAGCGGCCAATCTTGTCCGAGGCGGTCGTGGTCAGGGCCAGGATACCGTTGATGGGGACACCCATGTCGAGGGCGAGCTTGGCCGTCATGATGACCTGGATACCACAGCCCTGCGACTCCATGAAGCCGTTCCTAGTCGTCGTCGTGGGACGCGACATCTCCTTGGGGGTGCGGCCGTGGTCAAACTCGTCGACCGTGTTGCTCGTGGCCTTCATGTTGGCAAACTCGTACGAGCCCTCCTCGCCAAAGTCGTCGAAACCGCCGACCAGGCAGACGCGGGCCTTGCCCTCCATGATGGTCTCGTAACCAATGTCGACCGACTCGACGGCCGTGGCGCAGGCACCGACGGGCGTCTTGATGGGGCCAGACGACGAGAGCAGCAGCATGTTGACCCAGGCCGACATGGTGTTGATGAAGGACTCCTGCAGGATGTCGTTCTGCAGGGGCTTGTCCAGGAAGCGGTCCTTGTGCATGCCACGGAGGGCAGCAGAGCCACCCATACCGGAACCGATACAGTTACCGACCTCGGAGACGTGCACGTACTTGTAGAACTCGTACGGGTCCGTGATACCGCTGGACAGCAGGGCCTCGACAGTGGACACGAGCACAAAGAGCGAGACGGGGTCCACCTGCGAGATGATGTCGTCGGGGATACCGTACTGCTTGGCGTTCCAGCCGGTAGGGATCTGGCCAGCGACGAGACGGTCGAAGCGGAGAGCCTTGGGGATCCAAAGGGCAGCGCCCTTCTTGAGGCGGATCGTGTACTCGCTGCTGTCGGGGATCTCAAAGATCTCGACCTTGTCGCCGTGCTCACGCTTGAACTCATCGGCAGTCTCCTTGGAGCCCTCAAAGGGCTCGAGGTCCTGCTCAATGACCACCTCGTGAAGCAGCTGCTTGTTGTTGGGGTCGTAGCCGTCAAAGAGCTCGGGCTCGATGAGACGGATACCAGAGTGCTCGAGGATGAACTTCTCGTACTTGGTCTTGATGTCCTTGTCATCGACGGGGTCGCCAGACTTGGCGTCGACCCAGCCCGAGTAGGGCTTGCCCTTGATGGGACCGTTGTGGTTCTTGATGAGACCCATGATCCAGGCCATCTCGACGCAGCCCTCGAGGGAGAACTCGCCAAAGGCCTCCATCTCCCAGCGGGTGCGCGAGTTACCCCAGGGGCCAACCTCGGCGAAACCGGTGACGACGACGACCTTCTCGAGGTCGACCATGCCGCGGAGGTTGTCGTTGAGAGGGGCAATCTCCTCCTTCCAGTTGGGAAGGGTAGGGAAGTCGAACTTGATGTTGGCGCGAGGCTCAATCGTCTTCTTCTTGTAGAGGACCTCGGAGTCGGCACCGTTGACAATCTCGTTCTCAATGGCGCTCTCCTTGGAGACGGCCCTGCGGATCTCACTGGTCTCCATGATGTCCTTGCGGAGCTTGGTCATGGCCTCGTTGAGGTTGGGGATGAACTGGAGACCACCGTTGAGGTCGGCAAAGATGGGCTCGGCCTGGCAAAGGTCGACAATGGCGGGGGACATGAGACCAAGGAGGTTGAAGGCCATCTCCTGCTGGGAGAAGGTGCGGACACCGAAGGCCTCGACGCCCTCGGCGACAATGTTGTTGCCCGACATGAGACCGGTACCACGGGTCCAGCCGATGACGGCACCGCAGATGGTCAGGTAGTTGGCCCAGTTCTCCGAGTACCAGCGGTTGAAGAGGGTCTCCAGAGCCAGCTTGGACTCAGAGTAAAGACCATCGCTACCAAAGGTTCCGTGGTTGGGGGACAGCGGGAGGACGACCTGGGCGGGGCGGGTCTCGAAGCCGCGCTCCGACTTCTGGGCCATGACGGCACCGAGGAGACGGATGAGGTTGGTCAACATGATACGGTGAGCCAGCTCCGACTTGGAGTCGATGGTGTCAATCTGGCGACCGTTCTCCGAGATGGCGGCAAAGGGGATGATGAAGTCAAGATCCCAGCCGAGACCATTCTTGGGGTCGTAGATGTAGTTGACAAGGGCCTCAACGTCCTGCTTGCTACCCTGGTTGAAGGGCACAACGACAATCTGGGAGCCGCGAGAGCCGAAGCGGGTGTACATGGACTGGTAGTACTCGGTGACCTCGCGGGAGAACCTGGAGGTGGTAACGACGACCTTGGCGCCGCCGCTGACGAGGCCCTGGAGGACCTCGGCACCGATGGAACCGGCACCGGCACCAGTCATGAGGACGTGCTTGCCCTGGTAGGTGACACCAGACTTGGCAGCATCCTCGAGGCAGTTGAGGTAGGCACCCGTGAGCTTCTTGCTGTAGTCCCAGCCGTGGAGCGTCTTCTTCTTGAGGTGGAGGAAGGGGATGGTCTCAATCTTGCCCCGGTTGGCACTCTTGATCTTGCGGCTGCTCTTGGCATTGTCCTTGGGGATGATCTGGCTCTCGCTCATGTGCAGAGAACGGAGGACGTCACCGTACAGGCTCTTGATCTCGAGCTGAGACGTCTTGGACATCTTGTGCTGCTGCTTGATGAGCTTGTAGATGCGCTGCAGGTCGTTCTGGACCTTGGTGCGGTTGCCGTACTCGGAGATCTTGCCACCCTCGGCCATCTGCTGGACGTAGTGCTCGAGCTTGCGGCAGCTGCTGCGGGGGACCTCCTCGTAGTTGAGGTTTCCGCGGGCGTCGACAGAGGTACGGGGACCAGTGGGGACAGCGACATCCTTGTAGACAGGGGAGATGTTGAGGACGTCCTTGCAGTTCTCGATGAGCTGAGCACCGAGCTCCTTGGCGAGCTTGTAGGTCTCGCCACGCTCGGTGGGGCAGTTGTCAATGTGGTACTGCATGAAGTCGAGGAGCTTGGGGTTGGAGCGGTTCATGATGCGAATGCACTGGCTGACAATCTCACGGTCAACAGCCTGGAGGCGGCCAAAGATGATGTCGTAGTACATGTTGAGGGCATCCTGGCGGACCCAGTTCCACGACGAGTCGTAGGTACGGGCCTTGAGGGGGCTGAAGACGGGCTCGATGCCAGAGGCGTAGAAGTCGCCGTGCTCGGCGGTCCAGAGGTCAAGCTGGGCCTGGAGGACCTTCTCGGACTTCTGGGCCTCAACGTGAGCCTTGTCTCCGGCGCGCAGGTCCATCTTGAGATAGCGGGCAAACAGCTCGAGCTGCTGCTTGAAGAGAGCCCTCTGGTCCTTGGTAAGGGCGTCGATGGCAGCGGGGTCCATCATCATGCCGCCGCCGCCGCCCTCGGAAGAGGTGCTAGCGGAAGCAGTAGAGAGGCTGATTCCAGCGCTGGTAGCGTACTGCTGGGCGACACTGTCAAGGAAGGCCTTGGCATCGGCATCAGCACCCAGGCGGGCTGCGGGCTCGAGAGTGAGAGCCAGCAGGAGAACACCGTCCTGGCGGCCGGGGCCGAGACCCCACCTCGACTCGAGGTACTTGCGGGCCGAGGTCATGTTAAAACCACCAGGCATTTTGGAGGAGATCATGCGGGCAATGAGGGATTGCGACTGCTTGCCCAGGCTGCCGTTGAAGGTGGCCTGCATAGAGGCACCGAGCTCATCAAGAGGAGTGTCCTCGGGCTTTTCGGGGGTGGAGCCAAACTCCTTGCCCAGGTCACCGAGGATCTCGTTCTGGAGGGTAGATTTGCCTAGGAGAGGGGTCACGGTCAGATTTGTGTGCTTTGGGAGAGTAAGGGGGTGGTAGATTCAGGATGAGTGATGGAAGAGGGCATGTACTTACCACCAACAAGGTCCTTGATAGCCTTGCTCAAGGGGATATCGAGCAGGGGCTTCTTGAGCTTCTGGGCGATGAGTGCGCGCACGATGTCGACAGCCTGGACAGGCTCATCGGCCACCTGGGCGACAGGGCCAGCACTGGGAGGCGGGGGAGCGGCGGCGGCGGCGGGAGCAGCAGCAGCGGGAGCACCGGCAGCGGGAGCATCCGATGACGAGCCGGCAGCGGGCTCTGGCTCCTCCTCGATGGGATCAACATCGTAGTAGATCTCCTTGGCGTCCTTGTTGTAGCAAAGAATCTGACGCTGGACCGACTTGGCGGCGTCGTATGCTTCGTACTTGGACGCTATGGTGCGCTTGGCCATGACACCAAGGGTGTCAGCGGGACCAATCTCTACAACGCGCTCGGCCTCCTTCTCAGCGAGGAACACATCCTGGGTCTCGATCCATCGCACGGGCGAGGCGAACTGGTATGCGAGGAGCTCGATGAGCAGGGTATGGGATAGCTCCTGCTCGACCTCGGGACGCATGATGGGCGGTTCGGATCCCGAGGGATTGTATGAGATCGGTTGACGAGGTCGGATGTGGGAGAATTCGTAATAGAGTCGTCAAGTGAATGACGCTCGTAACGAGTAGTCGGCGGGCTGGTATTCAAGGGAGCCCTCGCAGATCGTAGCTGGATATGGGGAGGGGGAGGAGGGAGAAGTATTATTAGAGGTGTATTAGGAGGAGATGGAAAGAGTAAGGGAGAGAGAGAGAGAGAAAAGAAGTCGCTGGTATAATCCAAACGACGCGGCAATGGACGACCAAGTAAGGTTTTCTTGGATGTCAGCCTGGTTCGGAAGAAGGATAATGGGGATGACGGGGTGCAAGGCAAAGGAGCAGCACTTGTCGGGGTTTGGAGGGAGAGCACGAAGTAGGAAAAGGTATCGTCTGGTTAGTCGGTCAATTGTATGGAAGGTGGGACCCTGGCGTAGCTGTTGAGTTGATCCACGTACATTGGAGAGTACATTCAAGGTACAAGGGGACGGTACAAGGAAAAAAAGAGCATGGGGCACATTTGGAGGGACAGGGGATTGGCGCGACCCAAGAGCCAGGAGCCAGGAGCCAGGCAGGAGCCGGAGGGAGCCCGGGAGACGAGCAACGAGAAAAATGATGGGCTTGGCTAGTGGCTGGTGGCGGTGTTGATACAGGCTATAATGGTGGCTAGAGCTATTACCTGGCACTTGGCTGCGACTTTGTACAGGGAGAGCCTACATTGGTACCTACACACTGCAGTCCACAAAGTACAGCGCCCAACGCCACTGTAATACAGCGTAGATTTAGAGCGTAGATGGAGGTGGTGGGATGCCATCAATCAGGCATGCCATTTGGGTTGGGGTTGTATTATCTGTCTACGTTTTTCTTTGGGTATCAACCTTGAACCTTGAAGTCTGTTGTGGCTTGGAAACTCGTGGCAGCGTACTGGACGGACCGTTCTACGCAGAGATACGGACGGAGTCGAGGCTGCCACTCCGTATCCCTCCGTCCCGGACAGGTCCCGACGCCTGGACTGAGCCCTTGCATGCAGCTCGGGAGAGTCTCTTGCAGCGCTGCACCGTCCTCCTCAACCATATTGACCGCTAGGCCAAAAGGGGAATGGTGGTACCCATTCTATCCCATTACACGACGTGCCCTCCCCAGAGATGCGTCTCACGGCCAGAAATTTTGGGGCACCATCAGCCCATTCCGTGTGGCCGCTGCCATACGAAGGGAAGAAGGGGAAAAAAGGGTGGACGGGACAACATTACTTGGCAGAAACATGGATTGTGCGTGTGCGTTGAATTGTGTGTGTGTGTGGTGTGCTTTGTGTTGGTGGTGTGCTGCTGTCTCGACTCTTGGTGGGAAGATGCCATGCTTTCTCACAGTTCAACAAACATGAAGCTGACCAACAATGCCATACATGTTTCATTGCTCTTGATACGAGGGTTATCTATGAGACCTCTTAGTAGATGGTGAGTAGGTTGCACAGATTGACGGAACATCATGTATTCTGGTGGGGGATTCCGTAATCGACGGGGGAGGTGTGCTCAATCACGGCAAGTCCTGTCAGTTGATGATGGCAAAGACCCAGTGCAACGAACTCCGTATACTACTAGTACTCCGTACTCTGTACGGAATATTACCATGGACACATCAGGTACGACAACGACGATTCCCACAGTGATCACCGCCCAGAGGCTAGAGAGTACGGATGGACGGATGAGCTCCCTCAAGCCACTGCTAGCGTTAGCCTCATCACCCACTCTCCTGGCAACGCGGGGCCCTGCAGCAATTTCGGACTCTCGCCAGCGACCCGGCAGAGTACCGGTACATGGTGACCACTGAGGGGCCCATGCTGAGTGGGCAATGGTCATCATCACGCTCCGCACAATACGCTGTAGTATTGACCCCCCCAACAGCTGTCGATGATAATACAAGTAGAAGTTGACGATGATTGACAGCATTCGACTTGGGAAACACTCGTTCTGTATGCCGAAAGAAAGGCTGTGTGTGTCTGCAAATGTCGGTACGGAGAATTGATATGATCCGACTAATCCTTGGTGGGGTATTAATGGCAAGCCATGATGCAGCTTCTTCAACAAGTGAAGGAAAGTGCTATGCAGCGCCCTCACCGTATGTTTTGTTTCTGGAAGGGGCGGATGGGAGCATGCAGAACCACGTCGAATCCAGACAGAAGGAAGGAACGACGGGGTACGCTGTATTACAAATTCTGCTAGGGCACTGGACGCCTCCGACTCTGGTCCTTGGGTATAGTATTTACTTAGTACCCCATACAATTGCCCGTCCAGTTCCGACTTGTCCAACTCGTGTCAAGTGTGGCTCGTTGTTATTTATCAACTCAACAAACGTCGTAAGTCAACAAGAGACACCACGCAGACGGAGGAGAAAAAAAAAAGGGTCGCGTACGAGTACTTATGAATGGGGGTTGACTCGGGAAGGAGGTACATGTATTGATACTTACCCGTTGTACTCGTAGCTCATGGTGGGCTGCAGCTGGGCTGCCACCTGGCTGGACCCTGTGGCCGAACCCCTGTTCAGATCAGACCAGACATGTAATATGTGGGTCCCTCTTCCTCTGACCCTCATGTCTCCTGGAGTCCTCTGAATAGGTTGGGGTCACGCCTCTTGGCCGTTCTGCAATTGGGGCTCAAGCCTCTCTCTCAATCTCACAATGGGGCCCATTCGCCAAACAGCCTCTCATAGCTCAAGGGGTCTTCCATCAAAAGGGTGGTGATCCACTGTGCCTTGGTCCATCGTGCTACTGTTGAAGCTTAGCAGGGCAAGTAGCCAAGCAGGTACTCGTACAGGTACACACCACCACTGTATTGCTCCGGTCCGTACGGGTTTGGCCCGCCATTCCCTAATCCCCAACAGAAGTGAAATTTTGGGCAGTCTTCCCCTAGGTCTGGCGCCACTCAAAGGCCACGAGGGCCACACCATGATGAGGCAAGGGGGGTTTTCATGGGGAATGGCCGCTACCCAGTAACACGCAGTGTGATGATGAGTCTGTAGGTACTAGATCCCACAGTCAATGAGTACGAGCATCTTTTAGTATCCATGATGTGTGTGCTGCCGTCAAATGTGTGTACCTGTATGTGATGTGCTTACGACTATTCGTACTGCCTGTCAGTGCTTTCAACCCCTGTAAGAGCCCGTTCGACTCTATCCGTAGGCGTCCAGAGGCGTCCACCCTGTATAGTAGGCACTATGTACCTATGCGCAGCCCAGTTGCTCATCCCGCTGGTCCCCCGCCAGCCCTCGAGGCCCCTCCATCCGTGCCCCCCGCCGCCGCTGCCCTGTAGTACTTTGGGCATGTACAAAACACAAAGTACTCCATTCGTACCTTCCACTGCTGCTAGCTCCAGCCAATTGTCGTGACCGACTTACTGCCATCCAACACCATCCCGTCTGCCCCAAATTTCCCACCGCCTGCCTCCAACACATCCATCCCTCCAGCATATCCTCTTGGAGTCAAGATTCCATACTCTCCCATTATCTAGAGTGGTTCTCCTTGTAATCCGGCTTTCCTTCCCCTTCTTCCATTCTTCCCTTTTACATACTCCTTCACAAACCCCTCCTTCAACCCTCCCATCACTAGCTTCTGGGCCGAGCTTGTGCGCTTCTTTGCCCATCTTAATCCCCCCGAACTTCATCCCTCGGGGCGTGCTGGCGCCATTGTGCACCGGCAGATCCAGAATCTGCCTCTCCTCTAACAGCGAGGCGACATTGCAGTCTTCTGGTAGACCAGGAATTGCATTGGCAGAGGTGAGTCGCATTTGCTTTAGGCCTTTTCTGCCCCTTAGACTTCATCCGCTGACTTCGTCTTGTCGTCCTTTGCGCAGAGCTTCCCTCGACCCGACCGCTCCTCCTCCCACAACACCAAAACATAACCGCCACCATGTACGGTACGGGAACTGGCCCGCAAACGGGCATCTCCACGCCCAGGTCTAATGCCTCTCTCCGACCTCTCACCCTCTCCCATGGCTCTCTCGAAACCTCCTTCCTCATCCCCACCAACTTCCACTTCCACGCCGCCCAGCTCAAGGACCGCTACGTCGCTTCGCTGCCTCCGGCTACCGACGATCTTGCCCTAGATGACGAGCCTTCATCCGTCGTCGAGCTCATCGCCGGTTACCTTGGCTCCATTGCCGCAGAGATCGAGGAGGGAGAGGATGACGGCCAGGGTACCTTTGAGGAGATCCTCAAGCTCGTCCTCAACGAGTTTGAGCGCGCATTCCTCAACGGCAACGAGGTCCACGCCCTCACTGCCTCTCTCCAGGAGAGCATCGACTCCAAGAGGCTGGGCGTTGTGCGCTCCTACTACGCTGCTCGCTCCGTCCTTAACCGCCCCATCAAGCCCCATGAGTCGGCTCTCTTCAGGGCCGCCGACGACGGCTCCGCCAAGGTTTTCTCCATCTTTGGTGGCCAGGGCAACATTGAGGAGTACTTTGAGGAGCTCCGCGAGCTCTACCAGACCTACCCCACATTCGTTGCTGAGCTCGTCACCTCGTCCGCCGAGGTTCTCCAGACCCTCTCCAACGACCCCAGTGCCGAGAAGATCTACTCCAAGGGCCTCGACATCATGACCTGGCTCCACAGCCCGGACTCTACCCCCGACGTCGACTACCTCATTTCTGCTCCCGTCAGCTTCCCGCTCATTGGGCTTGTTCAGATGGCGCATTATGAGATCACTTGCAAGGTCCTCGGCATCGACCCCGGTGTCCTGCGCGAGAGGCTCGCCGGTTCTACCGGTCACTCCCAGGGCATTGTCATGGCCGCCGCCACGGCCGCCGCCGACTCTTGGGACTCGTGGAGGGAGATTGTCAACCAGACCCTCACCATACTCTTCTGGATTGGTGCCAGGAGCCAGCAGGCTTTCCCCGTCACCTCTCTGACTCCCACCATGCTGCGCGAGTCTCAGGAGAACGGCGAGGGTACTCCCACCCCCATGCTCAGCATCCGCGACCTGTCGCAGGAGCAGGTTCAGAAGCACATTGATGCCACCAACCAGTACCTCCCCGCCGACCGTCACATCAGCATCTCCCTCATCAACAGCCCCCGCAATATGGTCGTCACTGGCCCTCCCACCTCTCTGTATGGTCTCAACTCGCAGCTGCGCAGGGTCAAGGCCCCTACTGGTCTCGACCAGACAAGGATCGCCTACACGGAACGCAAGATTCGCTTCTCCAACCGCTTCCTGCCCATCACGGCCCCCTTCCACAGCCAGTACCTCGAGAAGGCCACCGCCATGATTGACGAGGACCTCAAGGACATCACCATCGACGCCAGCTCTCTGGGAATGCCCGTCCTCGACACCAACACGGGCAAGGACCTGCGCACCGAGGTTAAGGGCAACATTGTCCCCACTCTCGTCCGTCTCATCACCCGTGACCCCGTCAACTGGGAGAAGGCGACCGTGTTCCCCGAGGCCACTCACATCCTCGACTTTGGCCCTGGTGGCATCTCCGGCCTTGGTGTTCTGACCAGCCGCAACAAGGAGGGTACCGGCGTTCGCGTTATCCTCGCTGGCTCCATCAACGGTACTGCCACCGAGGTCGGCTACAAGCCCGAGCTGTTTGACCGTGACGAGGATCACGCTGTCAAGTACGCCATTGACTGGGTCAAGGAGTTCAGCCCCCGCCTGGTCAAGACGTCAACTGGAACCACCTACGTCAACACACGCATGAGCAAGCTTCTCGGTCTCCCCCCCGTCATGGTTGCTGGTATGACCCCTACCACCGTCCCCTGGGACTTTGTCGCTGCCACTATGAATGCTGGCTACCACATTGAGCTGGCTGGTGGTGGCTACTTCAACGGCAAGCGCATGACCGAAGCCCTTGTCAAGATTGAGGGCGCTATCCCTGCTGGTCGTGGTATCACGGTCAACCTGATTTACGTCAACCCCCGCGCCATGGCTTGGCAGATCCCTCTGCTCGGCAGGCTCCGCTCCGAGGGTGTCCCCATTGAGGGTCTCACCATTGGAGCCGGTGTCCCGTCGATTGAGGTCGCCCAGGAGTACATTACTACCCTGGGTCTGAAGCACATCGCGTTCAAGCCTGGCTCCGTCGACGCCATCCAGTCCGTCATCAACATTGCCAAGGCCAACCCCACCTTCCCCGTCATTCTGCAGTGGACCGGTGGCCGTGCCGGTGGTCACCACTCCTTCGAGGACTTCCACCAGCCCGTCCTGCAGATGTACAGCCGCATCCGCCGCCAGGACAACATCATTCTTGTTGCCGGCAGCGGTTTCGGTGGCGCTGAAGACACCTACCCTTACCTTACCGGTGAGTGGGCCAGGGACTACGGGTACCCCCCCATGCCCTTTGACGGTTGCCTTTTCGGCAGCCGCATGATGGTCGCCAAGGAGGCCCATACCAGCAAGAACGCCAAGCAGGCCATTATCGACGCTCCTGGTATCGGCGACAGCGAGTGGCAGAAGACGTACAAGGGCCCCGCCGGTGGCATCATCACCGTCCGCTCCGAGATGGGTGAGCCCATCCACAAGCTGGCCACCCGCGGTGTCCGTTTCTGGGCTGAGATGGACCAAAAGATTTTCAGCCTGCCCAAGGAGAAGCGTGTCGCTGAGCTTAAGAAGAACCGCGAGTACATCATCAAGAAGCTCAACGATGACTACCAGAAGGTCTGGTTCGGCTCCGACAAGAACGGCAACACTGTCGACCTGGAGGACATGACCTACGCCGAGGTTGTCCGCCGTCTGGTTGAGCTGCTCTACGTCAAGCACCAGTCTCGCTGGATTGACCCCTCCTACACCCGTCTCACCGGCGACTTCATCCACCGTGTTGAGGAGCGTCTCACCCAGACCCCCGGCAAGCCCTCTTTCCTCCAGAGCTACGCCGACCTCGAGCAGCCCTTCGAGACCGTCGACCGCATCCTGTCTCACTACCCTGAGTCCGAGGAGCAGATCATCAACGCCCAGGATGTGCAGCACTTCCTGATGCTGTGCATGAGGCCCGGCCAGAAGCCCGTCACCTTTGTCCCCTCCCTCGATGACAACTTTGAGTTCTTCTTCAAGAAGGACTCGCTCTGGCAGTCGGAGGATCTCGATGCCGTCATCGACCAGGACGTCGGCCGCACCTGTGTTCTTCAGGGCCCCACGGCCGCTAGGTTCTCGACTATTCTCGATGAGCCCATTAAGAGCATCCTCGATGGCATCCACGAGACTCACATCAAGTACCTTACCAAGGACTACTACGGCGGAGATGCTTCCAAGATCCCCACCGTCGAGTACTTCGGTGGCAGCCTTGTCGAGTCCGAGGCTCCCCTCGACATTGACAGTCTGACTGTCAGCCAGGAGGCGGACAAGCACATCTACCGCCTGTCGTCGTCGGTCACGGCCACCATGCCCGACACCGACGCCTGGCTGGCGCTGCTTGCCGGCCCCAACCGCAACTGGAGGTACGCCCTCCTCACGTCGGACGTTGTGGCCCAGGGCCAGAAGTTCCAGACCAACCCCATGCGCCGCATCTTTGCCCCTGCCCGCGGTCTGTTTGTCGAGATCCACCACCCCAAGGACCCCACCAAGACTACCATCATTGTCAAGGAGCAGCCCCGCCACAACCAGTACGTCAACGCCATCGAGGTCAAGTTGACGGGCAAGAATGAGATTCTGGTCAACTTGATTAAGGAGTCGACTGCTCTTGGCAGGCCTTACCCTCTGTCCCTCAAGTTCAAGTACCTCCCCGAGGCCGGCTACGCCCCGATCCACGAGGTCATGGAGGGCCGCAACGACCGTATCAAGGAGTTCTACTGGAAGGCGTGGTTCGGCGAGGAGCCCCTCGACCTGGACGCGCTTGTCACCAGCAAGTTTGACGGTGGCAAGACCGCCATCACTGGCGAGGCCATCAGCGACTTCATCCACGCCGTCGGCAACACGGGTGAGGCCTTTGTGGACCGCCCCGGCAAGACGGTATATGCGCCCATGGACTTTGCCATTGTCGTTGGCTGGAAGGCCATCACCAAGCCCATCTTCCCCCGCACCATTGACGGTGACCTGCTCAAGCTGGTGCATCTCTCCAACGGGTTCCGCATGATCCCTGGCGCAGAGCCGCTCAAGAAGGGCGACGAGGTGTCGACGACGGCCCAGATCAACGCCATCATCAACCAGGACTCTGGCAAGATGGTCGAGGTGTGCGGCACCATTGTGCGTGACCAGAAGCCCGTCATGGAGGTGACGTCGCAGTTCCTCTACCGCGGCACGTACACCGACTTTGAGAACACGTTCCAGCGCAAGGTCGAGACTCCTGTCCAGGTTCACCTTGCCACGAGCCGCGACGTGTCTGTACTCCGTTCCAAGCAGTGGTTCAACCTTGACGAGATGCCCAGCGAGCTGGAGCTTCTCGGCCAGACCCTCACGTTCCGCCTGCAGAGCCTCGTCCGCTTCAAGGGCAAGGATATCTTCAGCAGCGTCGAGACCCGTGGCCAGGTCCTCCTCGAGCTGCCCACCAAGGAGGTGATCCAGGTTGCCAGCGTTGACTACGAGGCTGGCGAGTCGCACGGCAACCCCGTCATCGACTACCTGACCCGCAACGGCTCGCCGCTGGACCAGCCCATCAACTTCGAGAACCCCATCCCTCTCAGCGGCAAGACGCCTCTCCAGCTCCGCGCCCCTGCCTCCAACGAGAACTACGCGCGTGTGTCTGGTGACTACAACCCCATCCACGTGTCGCGCGTCTTCTCTGGCTACGCCAACCTGCCCGGCACCATCACCCATGGCATGTACTCTAGTGCCAGCGTTCGTCGTCTGGTTGAGACGTGGGCGGCCGAGAACAACATCGGTCGCGTGCGCAGCTTCCACGCGTCGCTGGTGGGCATGGTGCTCCCCAACGACGACATCGAGGTCAAGCTGCAGCACGTCGGCATGGTCGCCGGTCGCAAGATCATCAAGGTCGAGGCCAGCAACAAGGAGACCGAGGACAAGGTGCTCCTTGGTGAGGCCGAGATTGAGCAGCCCGTGACGGCCTACGTCTTCACCGGCCAGGGCTCCCAGGAGCAGGGCATGGGTATGGAGCTGTACGAGAGCAGCGACGTGGCCAAGGAGGTATGGGACCGTGCGGACAAGTACCTGCTTGACCACTACGGTTTCTCCATCACCAACATTGTGCGCAACAACCCCAAGGAGTTGACGGTGCACTTTGGTGGCCCCCGCGGCAAGGCCATCCGCCAGAACTACATGGCCATGACTTTCGAGTCGGTGGCTGCTGACGGTTCGATCAAGTCGGAGCGCATCTTCAAGGAGGTCAACGAGAGCACGACATCGTACACGTACCGGTCGCCGACTGGTCTGCTGTCGGCGACGCAGTTTACGCAACCGGCGCTGACGCTGATGGAGAAGGCGAGCTTCGAGGACATGAAGGCCAAGGGCCTGGTGCCGCGGGACAGCACGTTTGCCGGTCACTCGCTGGGCGAGTACTCTGCCCTGGCGGCGCTGGCTGACGTCATGCCCATCGAGTCGCTGGTGTCGGTCGTCTTCTACCGCGGCCTGACGATGCAGGTTGCCGTGGAGCGTGACGCCGACGGCCGGTCCAACTACTGCATGTGCGCCGTGAACCCGAGCCGCATCTCCAAGACGTTCAACGAGGAGGCGCTCGAGTTTGTGGTCAGCAACATTGCCGAGGAGACTGGCTGGCTGATTGAGATTGTCAACTACAACATTGCCAACATGCAGTACGTGGCTGCCGGTGACCTGCGTGCTCTGGACACGCTCGCCGGCGTGACCAACTTCCTCAAGATGCAGCAGATTGACATTGAGGAGATGCGGAGCAACATTGAGGAGGCCAAGGGTGCGCTGCGTGAGATCATCCGCGGCTGCGCCGACAAGACGCTCAAGAAGCCCCAGCCCCTGGAGCTGGAGCGCGGCTTCGCGACGATCCCCCTCAAGGGTATTGACGTGCCCTTCCACTCGACGTTCCTGCGGTCGGGTGTCAAGCCCTTCCGTTCGTTCCTGATGAAGAAGATCAACAAGACCACCATCGACCCGTCGAAGCTGGTGGGCAAGTACATTCCCAACGTGACGGCCAAGCCGTTTGCGCTGACGCGCGAGTACTTTGAGGACGTGTACAAGTTGACCAACTCGCCCAAGATTGGTGCCGTGCTGGCCAACTGGGACAAGTACACGCAGGAGGATGCGGGTGCCAACACCAACGGCAGCGACAGCGGGTCCAGCGGCGACTATGAGGGCCCCGGTACGGCTGCCTAGATGGGAACCTCGGAGGGTCTCAAGTGTTGTCGAGGGAAATGAAGGATCCCAAGATGATGATTGGCCCCTAGGAGGGAAGATGTGAAGAAACCCTGCATGTTATGACTTGACGGAGAAGAAAAAAAGAGTGTTTTGTATACCGTTTTAGTTTTTGTTGTTTCTTAGAGTAGAGGCCACTTTGGTATTAATTGCTTGACTTTCTATCTACACTATGTGTTGCTTGTTACTATCTACTACTAGTAGTACTAATACTGCTATCCGTGCATATTTGGAACGTGTTATCGTGATGGTTTGTGTAGTATCTTGTACAGGTAGTACAGGTTAAGTCTATCGTCTTCATGGCATCCAGCCTGGCGAAGACATGATTCTGTGTATCGTAATGCAATTGACATTGTCACCACGTATCTTGATATCGGAGCTCAACACTTATCTTAATCTTGATACGAGCAGGCGTGTTGCGCAAAGCAATATTGGTAGTAATACTAGTAGTTTGGTGTAATGGTCGGCCTCCGCCGAAGCGCGAGGCTAGCACCGGGTGGAAACGGCCGTAGCTCCCCACTCGCCCCTCCCCCACGCAACTCAGCCAGGCACACACCTACACACCCCTCCATCATATGCAGATCTAGATCTGGCATTGTCCATCTATCTTTGTCTTATAAAGCACTCGACCTCGTGAGAACTCGTCGTTCTTTCCCTCTTTCCCTGTTCCCGCCGTTCTCCTCTTTCTCCCTTTTGCGGCTTGGGTCTTGCTCTGCTGTTCTGTTGTCTTTGCTTATCAGCGTGCTGCATTAAAGCAACGAGCTCCATCGGGATAGACGGCTACTGCTATTCGCATTCGAAGCACAACGCAACACATACACACACATACACACACGATGAAACCTCAAGTATTCCTGGGCACTTTTGTGCATAGCGCATCGCGCACACAGCTCAAGTACATGCACGACACGGCTGTCTTTGTCGACGACAAGGGCGTAATAGTCCACGTCGAGCGGGACACCGCCACCACCACCTCCATCCAAGACACCGTCCAGCGCCTCGGGTCACCCTGGACATCATCACCAGACAGCTACGAGATCACCAGGAGTACCCCGGGTGGATTCTTCTTCCCGGGGTTCATAGACACGCACGTGCACGCCTCGCAGTACGCCAACGTCGGGCTGTTCGGCAAGACGACCCTGCTCGACTGGCTGGAGGAGTACACCTTCCCACTGGAGGCGAGCCTGGCCAAGGACCTCGACAAGGCGCGGCGCGTGTACGGCGCGTGCGTGCGCCGCACCCTCCGCCACGGCACCACCACGGCAGCGTACTATGCCACCGTGGATGTGGCGGCGACCAACCTCCTCGCGGACCTGTGCCTGGCCGTGGGGCAGAGGGCTCTGGTGGGCCGCGTGTGCATGGACAGCCCGGTCGTGTGCCCGGAGTACTACCGGGACGAGACGGCCGAGGAGTCCGTCTCGCGCACGCTGCAGACCATAGCGCACTGCCGCGAGATCGACCCGTCGGGCGAGCTGGTGGGGCCGATCCTCACCCCGCGGTTCGCCCCGTCATGCTCCCTCGAGGCGATGCGCGGCCTCGCCCGGCTCCAGCGCGAGGGCGATCTGCCCGTCCAGACGCACATCTCGGAGAACAGGGGGGAGATCCAGCTCGTCAAAAAGGTGTTTGCCGGGCTCGAGGGCGCCAAGGTTGGCGACGACGATGTCTCGTACGCAGGCGTCTACGATGCCGTCGGGCTGCTCACCGGGAGGACCATCCTCGCGCACGCCATCTATCTCACCGAGGCGGAGGCTGCGCTCGTCTCACAGAGGGGCAGCAAGGTGTCGCACTGCCCGTGCAGCAACGGCGCGCTCGCCAGCGGGGCCGCCCGCGTGCGCTGGCTGTGGGGCCACGGCATAGACGTCGGGCTCGGCACGGACATGAGCGGCGGGTACAGCCCTTCTATCCTCGAGTCGGCGAGGCAGGCTGCCCTCGTGAGTAGGCATGTTGCTGTTGCGGAGGCCGAGGCAGAGGCAGAGGCCGAGGATGAAGCTGGTTCTGGTGCGGGTAAGAAGGAGAGCAGCAAGCTGAGCGTGGATGAGGTTCTGTATCTTGCTACCCGGGGAGGAGCAGTGGTGGTGGGCATGGAGGACCGTCTCGGCGGGTTCGAGGTCGGCAAGCAGTGGGACGCGCAGATGGTTGGACTGGGGGGCGACCAGGGCGATGAGGATGATGATTATGATGGGAACTGCGACGTCTTTGGGTGGGAGAGCTGGGAGGAGCGTCTGGCCAAGTGGCTGTATACTGGTGATGATCGGAATACAAAAAAGGTCTGGGTCAAGGGGAGGTTGGTGCACGAGAGGTAGTAGAAGACATGTCGGTACTGCACACGTATCAATGAATCATGATCAATGGCTACTTCACAGATGCCACCTTTTCTTGCCAGCTTCTTACACATTCATCCTGTTATCATGGACTACTCGTTTCTAGTTGACTCCCTGTAACTGGTGAAGCAGCCTCTGCGGCAGTGATAACCTCAATCGTAAACATGGAATGAAAACATGCCTGTCTACCCGGTAATTAGACTCGGACGGATCGTCACAGGTGGCAGGAAGCCCAGTCGTGTGTGTCCGTCTCGCATATTCTCGCGGCGTCAACTGCTGCTGTTGATGCGGTTGGCAAGGTTTGTTTCCATCCTGCTGGAGTCCTGGGCCATCTGCTGCATCAGGTCCAGCATCTGGGACTGCTGGTCTAGCTGCTGGCTGGATTCCATGGTGCCTGAGCTGTCGATCCGTTGGATGATGCCGCTTCCCAATATGGGACCATCATGGATCCTGGCGCGCTGGACGGGCCTTCTGCCTACCAGACTGTCGTCATAGTACCGTTTCTGATGACCCTACCGTCTTCCCGGGATGCCGATCTATTGACGGGGTGCTCGTTGAATCTGTTGTACCTTGTAATACCCATGAATTGACTCCAGGAAATTGGGGTCTTGGGCCTCACCGCGGAGGTTTGGTTTAGAGGCCCATGATTGGTCTGTGGTCTCGGACTATCTTCGGATCCACAGTCGATTTGCAGGCAGGTGCGAACGACTACTACTAGTAGTAGTACTTGTCCATTGTACTCCGTACTGTCAGCTGTCAGCTTACATTCCCGATGAGTCAAAGAGAGCCTTCAGCCATCCTTTATAAGGCGTAATACAATACCATCTACCAGCAAAGTAGCTCAATCTCGACCGAATTTGAATTCGAATTTACTCGAGGGCCATTGTGTCCTTCTTTGCTTATCTTTTTTTGCTCGAGGGTTCAAATCCCAAGCCTGCTTTCTTTTTTTCCTCTGTTCAAGCAAGATGTGAGGTGCGAACGAGTACTCGTACATTGTACTGTCAGCTGTCATGCCCGATGAGTCAAAAGAGTCCCTTATAAAGCGTAATACAATACCCATCTGCCAGCAAAGTAGCTCAACTTGTCAGAACTCCCTTCACGGATTTTATCGATGAGGGCCATTGTGTCCTTCTTTGCTTATCCTTTTTTGCTCGAGGGTTCAAATCCCAAGAGTGCTTTCTTTTTCCTTTGTTCAGGATGTGAGGTGCTCAACGTGAGTGATGCCATCACCACCCACACCACGCCTACACTTACACCAAGTATTCCGCATCTCAACCTCTCTTACTCTTCTCACCTTTTTTTATCACTGTTTCATCCAACTTTATTCTTCTCCATTCATTTACGTATCGTTTTTTTCTCTCTTAATTGCACCTTGCAACCTGGCAAGTACTCCGTCTCGCACGTTACGACTACGTGCGAAACGGCACTGCGTACGCGTACAACCAACAGGCCATTCACAACCCCCCTGCAACCGCCCAGTTTCCCTGGGGTCGTCTCTTGGCGCATCACACTGTTGGCTCAGAACGTGCCCATGATGCAACTGCATCTGCATAGGACGTAGGGATATGACATGTACGAAGTACTGCTCGTACGCCGTACACTGTACGCCGTACAGAGTACACATGCAAAATGCTTGCTGGCTGCATTACACCCGAGCGCTTATTCTCACACCAGGTGTCACACGTTTGCCCTGCTGGGCGTGCCCCTCCTGCCCTGTCAACCTCGATATATATAGATGTCTACGAGTACGGAGTAGATGCCGGCGGGCCAAACACTGTGGCACCCATTTCTGCCTTTTGACACGGCACTGGGCACTGCCTGTCTGCCTGCCGCCTGTCTGCTTACGCCGATCATCACGGGCCGCAGGGCAGTGCGCGCAAGCATGTATTTAAGCATTTGAGCCTTGTCTCCCCCGCTCTCTCTACTCGTAACTGTTTGTTGTAACTTACACACATACCCTCCATCCTCATTTTCTTTTCTACATACATACATACATACATACACTCTTGACTGCTTATTACATTGTGTCGAGACCAAAACACTTCAAGATGATCGAAGCTCCCCGACTGCCTAAGTGGCTCCTTCTTGTCCGCATTGCGGCCATCGTCCTCTCCGTTGGAGTGCTCGCCGCCTCGGCGTACAACCTCTCGCTGTATCCCAGCGGCAGTGTACCCTCGTCGTCACCTCCCGGGTTTCTCATATTCGATGTACGTTTCCTTCTTTTTTTTGCCGCATCTATGATATCCATGAAACCTCAGGGTAGATGTGTATGAGACACATACTAGTATGTACCGAGTACTGACACCCAGCAGTCCGTCTTCACTTTCCTCGTCCTCGGGGCCATGATCGCCACGGAATATGCCGTCCCCAAATTCTACCACGCAATCGCCTTCATGAGTCTCCTCTTCCTCAACTCGGTCTTCTGGCTGGCCGGGTGGGCCTGGGCGGCGTCGTGGTCCGGCCAGCTGGCTGACCTGTCGGGGTTCGTCAAGAACGAGTCCGTCTACGATGCCTTTTACGGGACTCTGACCGCCGGCGCTGTTCTTGGAGCTATAGCATGGTAAGTCCCATATCATCACTTCATTTCTCTCGCCCATTCCCTTTCTCTTGTTCTGATATTGACCATTTTGCGACGCAGGGTCTTGGTCTCACTCACCTCATTTGTTTTTATCCGCGCGTGCTTGAGCAGCACCACGCTCTCTGATCACGATGGCGCAGAGCTGGGCAACAGGAGGAAGCCGGAGAGGAATATTGACCCGCAGACGAGGTTTGCATGAATGAACAAAGGAAGGAGCTATCAAACAACCACTTCTCAATCCCTTTCTTCTTCCTCTCATCTTCACTATTTCCCCTTTTCTACATGTTGAATGAGTCACGGCAGATGCTTCGTTACCACCATATGATACCACATGTTCCTTCACACTTTTCCACGCAGTCGCAATGTTTTCAGATTAGTATTTCAAATGAGAAAGAGAGTTGGCCGAAACCAAGTTCTTCTTGAAGGACATATGCCTTGTGGCATTCGCGTCGCGATGCATCGAATAACTAAGTAACGAATCGTTGCCTCGTTCAGCCCTGCTGTGCTCATGCTCACGATGAAGACGTGTCACCATCCAGGCGTAAAGAAAAGGACAAAACCTTGCTCCTTTCCATGCAAAAGAAAATTGGAGTCTCAAATCAAGGATCAAACTGAGCCAAACCAAACCATTCCCGTTCCTCTTTTTTTTTGTGTTTTTGTACAGGTATAAAAGTGAGATCAGCTCTCAAATGAGAAGTCGCTATGCGAACTGAACTTGAATGCATTGACACGAAATGTGCAGAAGAAAAAGAAGAAAGAAGATTGAAAGAAAAGAGCAGTCAAGTCAAGCTTCGAGACAAAAGCAGACTATGAGAAACGAAAGTGAAAATGAAAGAACAAAAAAAATCCCCCGACGAGCACAGCAAACGAGGGCAATGATAATGACAGGCCAAGGGCCAACAACCCCAGGGAAGATGGATGAGATTCAGACGATACGGCGACAGCACATCTCTTTGTGAGAATTGAATTACTCTCCAATGATGGCGTTAGTACTCGCCCGGTCTCGGCCAGGTCCCTAAAAAGAACCTGACGGGCCCCTCCGACACCCACCACAGGAACGGATGCCAGACCGTACCCCCCCAGGGGCTACACATGAAAGCTGGGTTGGTCACATACGCGGTGTACGAGGAAGGGCCGGATGCCCATGCGGGGACAAATGTGCGAGCCGCCGGGTTCAGAGGCCGGGGCGGTGGCGGTACCTCTGTCTGCTAGGCGAGAGGCCCCCCCGCTGCCTGTTGAAAGTCCGGGCTGAGGGTTTCATTGTCGCCTCCTCCCGGGGGTGAGTCCTGGACGGGAGAGCCCCAATGCGGTGTGGTCATGGCCGTCGTGGCGGACATGGGGTTTGTCGGCCCAGTGGACCCGGACGAAAATAGGTTGGCTCCGTTGCCATTTCCATTGCCAGGGACTGCAGTCCCGACGCGTGAGGGTGGAGTGGCCGGTCCGGCTGCGGGAGCGGGAGTGGAAGCGGGGGCGGGGCCAGCCATAGGCGCAGGTGGAGCAGGTGTCTCGAAGATGGGTCCGGGCGACGCAGGGACAAAGGGGACTGGCTCGGGTTGAGGCAGAGCAGTCGGGGGGGCGGCAGCTGTGGGGGGAGGCGAGGTAGGTCCAACATGAGGGACAGCAGGAGCCAGTTGGGGGGTGAGAGGGGGCACAGGCTCAGGAGAGCCCTGAAGTCCAGCCAGAGGAGAGTTGAACGCGGGGACAGCGTGGACAGCCAGCTCAAGAGGAGGGGCAGCGTGTCCAAAGGTAGGTTCAAAAGGAGGAGAAGTGTGTCCGAATGGAGGCTCGAGGTGAGGAGCAGCAGAAGCTCCAAAGGACGATCCAAAGGAAGGCTCGCGAGAGTGGCGGGAGTTAAGACCCTCAGGGACCGCGTCCGGGCCGGCGGTCGGAGCAGTTTGTGCCGTAGGCGTGGAGACGTGCGATAGAGGAGACGCATCGAGGGGGGCAAACGCCGAGACGTGGCCGGCTCCGGAACCTGAGCCGGGTGCAGTGGCCGTGGCGTTAGCCTGGTGAGCGAGTGCGTGTTGAGCACGAGCGGCCTTAGACTCGGCTCTGAGACGGGTGCGCTTAGCCCTGTTAGCAGCGTCGCGACGCTTCTTCTCTTCGCGACGGAGGTCATCGCGGCCCTTGACTCGCTCCTTGATGACAGAGACTATATCGTCCTTTATGGCGGCGTCGAGGGTGTCCTAGACCCTCGGGGTGCCACCCATGCGGATGATGTACAGTCTGAGAAACCAGTTCTCGGCTGTGGAGATATCAGTCATCTCACGCAGGTTGGCGAGAGCTTCGAGACGGGTCTCGCGCGACTTTTTGGCTGCCTTGTTATTGCGCTCGCGGTCGATGCGCTGAGCCACGTCGCTCACGCCGTTGTTGTAGGAGTAGATCTCGGCCAGGTTCTCCTCGGGCACCTCATCAGGCACGTCCACGTAATCAGGATGGAGCTCCTTGGGGGGAAGGTCAGGGACATTGGAAGGTGGCAGGGCCGGTGGGTTGAGTTCCTGCCGCACGAGCTCCTCGCTCATTCGGAAGACCATGCTCCCCTGCTCCATGGGGGGGAGGCCGATGGGAATTCCAAGGCCAATGTCCTCCAAACGAATGTTTCCCATTCGGAGGTCATGTCCGGGTAGGGGGGACATGCCAGCTCCCATGCCGAAACTTTGAAGTGCGCCCGGCTGCGTTTCACGCGAGCTCATATCATCATGGTGGTGGTGATGGTGGTGGTGCTCGGGGTGTTGGCCCTGCGGCCCGTCAAATGTTCGGCCTTCGAAGTGGAAGCCTTGAGGGGGAGACGTGCCGAATAGAGGGAATGACTCCTGGCCCTCATTCTGAGCATGTATCATGCTGGGGGAGATGTTCTCTTCAGCCATGTGGGACCCGGAGGCCGAGGCGATGGCACGGGAGGATCTCCTCCTCTTGGGGGGAGAACCGGACAACGTCATTGCATCGGGGCGTTTGCCCTTGGCCTTGAAGCTCTGGTGCATATCCGACATTGTGGATATGCGTCAGTATCTTGTATCGAGTGGATCAGGTACGTAATAGTACGATCGTGGACTTGAGAAGGGTGGAAAGAATTGGAAGTTTCTCGAGGCGATGAGAGAGGTTGAGTGGAAGCTCAGTCTTTGACGAGGACAAATCGGGAAACCGGTGAAGGCAAGTAGAGTTCTGGGGCCTTTAAGTATTCAAAAGTCGTCAGTACCTATTCAATGATGCACGAGAGATGGGCACGCGGTCCATGGACGTATATGTATATGTTCAGATGACCCTCCCTGGGACCTCACGAGCACGCTGCCATATTCTGCAACGAGGCAGCACCGTGAACCTTGTCACACCGCTTCTCGGCTGTTGACGCACTGGTTCAATGTTTGGTTCGGGCCGATGGTCAGGTGCACGGGCAGTGAGGGAGACAGAAGAGACTGCCCTGACATGGCCAGGAGGGCCAGAGGGTCAGAGATCCAGGAGGGCCAGGAGGGCCAGAGAAGCAAGCGTGTTGTAAACAACTCCGGTGCCACAAGCTGTTGTATATATGCTTTGACTCACAGTTGATTCTTTGCCGTACTCCTTCGTGGCGTACTAGTAGTACTTGACTCAGTACCTGCACGTACTGCCGGTGATGATGCTCTTGAGAGAACGGGAGGAAGAAGGTGCAGACGACGGCGAAAGGATGCTGATCCGAAGCAATAGTTAGAAATACCAAGTCAGAGACGCTAGGCGTGAGGCCGTTCCATCAGGGCATGCCTTGCGTGATTCGCAGGAAGCGGGAGCAAGCAGCATGAGGGCGACAAGCGAGAAGGGATCAAGAAAGATGAGATCAACGTACCGGACAGCTGTGATTCAAGCACGTCAACTTGGTACTTGCAGGAACTTCCAAACGTCAAATGTGACGCACAGAGTGACGGTGGTATGAAGTTCGTCCAGGAGGGGGCTCCGGATGTACGCCCCGGACGTGGATGAGGCTCTCCCGGCTCAAGACCGGCTCCGGACGCCGGCCCACGGCCAGCCAAACCAAAACGGCCAAGCAGTTCAAGGAAAAAAGGAAAAAAAAAGAAGAGAAAGAGGATCAGATGGAGAAAAGTGCCAATCATTTGGTGTTGTTGGTGCACGCTGGTCGTGGACACAACTTGCCAAATGGGCTGAGGGGGAAAAGGAGAAAAGGAGAGATGCCTTCTCACCAGTGGGGGG